>JACGTP010000050.1:425726-462029 GCA_023678845.1 Mischocyttarus mexicanus | reverse complement strand
AATATTTACTACGAGAAAACACTAACAGTATTCAATAAATATACCAAGTCTTATCTGGAACTTCATTTTCGAAATAATAATTTTTCTTTTTCACTCCTACTAAACAAATATAATACATTTGAGGAAAACAATTAAAAAACAGTAATGTGTCGAAAAGAATATTTTATATATATGTACATGTATATAATAGGTCTGTACATATGTATAGACATATCTATAAATACTCCTAATTATAAACGGAATACAATTTCCGAACTTCTTTATTTCGAAACAACATTTATAATTATTGCATTGTGTAAGAATGACCTTCTAAATAAACGCCATAATTTATATATATGCCAAGATAAAACAACTTCGCAAATATAAATAAGGCGCTAAAGTAGCATTTTTATCAGTCTTATTTTAGTTCAGGATAATACAAGTTCATCATGTTTCGCCTTCCGACGATCTTCTTTGTCCTAAGCATTTGCATCGCAAGTAAGTTCTAAATACATTCATTTAATAATAAATAAGAAAGGTAAATAATAATATATGTATGATAAAGGTGTCGTTTGTCAACCCGGCTGTCCAAAAAATTCGCACTTTACTGATTGTGGCACTCCATGTCCACTAACGTGTGAAAATTACAACAAACAACCTCAACCATGTGCTTTTGTAAGTAAATTGATTTTATTTCATCCATCAGTTTTTTTTAAAAGAAAGTATATTATTTCTAATAACTTACTTATGAATTTTATTCTTTTCATATTAGGTCTGTATGAAGGGATGCCGCTGCAAAGAAGGATTTGTACTTTACAAGAATGGAATGTGTGTTCGACCTTCTGAATGTCCATAATAATCCAATGATCAGCTAAAACGAAAGTGCAAGTTCCCTAGGAACATATAATTCGATTGAATTACAAAAATTTTGCACATTTACTTCAATAATAAAATAGTATTGTTATATCATATACTTCTTTTCATTTGTTTCTTTTTCGACCATATATATACCCAATATATTTACTACTTTACAGTGTTTTAATAAAACTTATAATTTATACAAGATTATGAATTCTTAAGCATCTTAAAGGTTCCTATTTGACGATCTCCATTACTCGGCAAAATTTATTTTAACAGTAGTAGTAAATTTTAGATACAATATTTATAAATGATGAAAATAATTGTGATTATTATTAATCACTATTAAACATGTACATATAATTATTTAACTCTTTAGAAACGAAATTTTAAATACAATTAAAGTATCATAATATTGAAATTATTTTATAGTTGATGTAATATTATTTGTAAGTATATAATTTGATACTACTTCTACTTAATTATTTATCTAACCATATAATAATTAAAAATTTCTAAAAGAAAATTTAAAGCACGAGGAATCGTAACACGACCATCTGGTCATTAGGTGAATAAAATTCTACATACGCTACTACTTTACTAGATAATTAAATGAATTTACAAAATTATAAAAAAGTAAGCAAATCTTTAAGGATTTTCTCCTCATAATTTGCTGACAAACTGGTTTGAATATTTACTACGAGAAAACACTAACAGTATTCAATAAATATACCAAGTCTTATCTGGAACTTCATTTTCGAAATAATAATTTTTCTTTTTCACTCCTTCTAAACAAATATAATAAATATGAGGAAAACAATTAAAAACAGTAATGTGTCGTAAAATATATATTATGTACATGTATACGTATATAATAGGTCTGTACATTAGTATAGACATATCTATAAATACTCCTCATTATAAATTGAATACAATTTACGAACTTCTTTATTTCGAAAGAACATTTATAATTATTGCACGGTATATGAATTATCTTTTAAATAAACGTAATAATTTATACATATGCTAAGATAAAAGAACTTCGTGAGTATAAATAAGACGCAAGAGTAGCATTTTTATCAGTCTTATTTTAGTTCAGGATAATACAAGTTCAACATGTATCGCCTTTCGACGATCTTCTTTGTCCTATGCATTTGCATCGCAAGTAAGTTCTAAATACATTTATTTAATAATAAATAAGAAAGGTAAATAATAATTTATGTATGATAAAGGTGTCGTTTGTCAACCCTGTTGTCCACAAAATTCGACTTATACCCCATGTGGGAGTTCATGTCCAGAAAGGTGTTACAGTCCTTTAAATCCACGTCAAGCTTGTACTAAGGTAAGTAAATTGAATTTTTTATTTTATCCATCAATTTTTTGAAAACAAAGTAGGCTTTTTCTAATAACTAACTTGTGAATTTGATTATTTTCATATTAGATGTGTGTGGATAAATGCTCTTGCATAGATGGATATTTACTTACACTGGGCGGCAAATGTGTTTTACCCGATGATTGTCCTGGAAAAATTTTTAATAAGATCGAAGTTCAATAGGAATGTATAATTCGATCGAATTAACAAAATTTTGCACATTTACTTGAATAATAAAATAATAAATAATAAAGTTATGTATTCAATATATTTACTTGTTTACAGTGTGTTTATAAAACTTATAATTTATATTAGATTATGATCTTTTGAGCGTCTTAAGGATAGTGGGGTGAAAGTATGATATAACTAGTGAAAAAAAAATACTTTTTTACGAATTTTTTTCAGGAATATAATTAAAGTGAATATAATTATATGTTTTGCATATAACGAAACATCAATCGAGCAACATTCTGTAATTTTTTTGTAAAAAAATATTGAGAAATAAGCTGGTGGCAAAACATTTGCAAGAACACTTACAAAAAAAAAGAAAAGATGATTTGCGATTCCAAGGATAGTTTGGCGTAGAATTATCAAAATTTTGTATAAGTGAATAAAAAAGAGATGTGCTTAAAGGCCAATAAGTTTGATAGTTTTGCTCTGATTGATTTGAAATTTTGACACAACGTTCTTGAAATGTTAAATTATTAGAAAATGCAAAACAAAAATCGATTTTTCGAAAATTCTTATACCCTATTCCTTCCCCCTTAAGTTTAAAGTTTTCTATTTGATTATCTCTTTTACTCGAAAAAATATGTTTCTGTTAGTAGTTATAGACTGTATACTACAGATGGAGCAGTTGTGGACTTCAAAAATTTAATCTGCAACCTTTCTTGTGTTTATATAAAATATAGATGGATGTTTTATTAGGAATACCAATAAGAAATTTCATTTTTTTTCAAAATTATAAAAATATTTACCATTTATTGACATTAATTTAACTTAATATAACATAACCTCTATTTTAATTAAACATATTAATGTTTAGTGTGCTCATAATTCAATTTAAAAAAAATATTATATTAATCGTTTAAAAATGAAAGAGTTTACTTAATTGTACGAATTTATTTAATAATAAATCGCAATTTTGAAAATTCTTTTTCTAATTTACTCTTATTTACAGTGAACTGCTTGTATTCAAAGTTATAGAAAAAACGCATGGTGGAGACACTGTTCCAATGTTAGATTTTTAACGTTTACTTGTTATTCGTATTTGTCATAGATGTCTGATACCTTTTGAGGAACATTTAATTTTTATTAGTTAATAAATAACATTGCTTATGATACTTTGATATTAAAGTAAAAAAACTCGTGTGGAAAGAAAATTATAAAATTAGTGCAATGGTAAGAAAAAATGGGTTTATTTATTTTCAAAATAGTAAAGTGACCTTACATATACGCCTCTAATAACTTTAGCCTCTAACTTTATAAGGAAATGTTATAGTTGAAAATAGATTTACATAATTTTAAAAGATTCTTATTTTTATCATTATATTTATATAAACAAGTAGTTTTTTCTTTCCTTCTCATGGTTAAAATTGCTTCAACACATTCCTGATTGTTATTTTATATTGAATATTATTCTTAATAAATCAACTTTTTATTTATAGCAAAACCCAAATGAAGATACAGAATGGAACGATATTCTTAGGAGAAAAGGTATTATTCCTGAAAAAGCCAAAGAAAAGGAAGTAACGGAAGATCAAATATTAGATATAGTTGAGAATACAATAAATGAAAAAACAGGACGCAGTAAGTTTCTTTATCTGTAGCATTAAATTGAAATTAAATAAATGGTTTACAATGACTTCTGTTTTTTCAGCTGCCAATGATTTAGAAAATAAAACTTTAGATGAATTGGATGAATTGGAAGATGAAGAAGATGAGAAATTTCTTTTAGAATTTAGACGTAAAAGGATAGCAGAGATGATGGCATTAGCAAATAAAAACAAGTTTGGAGCGGTTAAAGAAATATCGGGCCAGGATTATGTCCAAGAAGTTAATAACGCTGGAGATGTTTATGTAGTTCTACATTTATATAAATCTGGGTATGTGTTTTGTAACTGAACACAATTCTTAATACATATATTAATTTATATATTATTTATTCTATACATCTTGCATTTTTTCTCAGAATTCCTTTATGTTCGCTTGTCAATCAACATTTAGCTTTGTTAGCAAGCAAATTTCCTGCAACAAAATTTCTCAAAAGTATTTCTACTACTTGTATACCTAATTGGCCAGATAGAAATCTTCCAACTATTTTTGTATATTACCAAGGAAACATGGTTAAAAAATTCATTGGACCAATAGAATTAGGTGGAATGAAACTTACAGAAGAAGGTTAAAATTTTTATTAATTTCAACAGTGTATAGAGAGTAGAGTCTATAACAAATGTTATATTGATATTATAATTAATGGTAATTCATTAACACAAAATATAATTCATGTTTCAGAATTAGAATGGATGCTTAGCGAAACTAAAGCTGTAACAACAACGTTAAAAGCAAATCCTCGTGCAAATCGTCCGCAAGTAAAAGATGTATTATTTTCTGAATTAGAGAACGATAGAAATGATTGGTAACTTATTTTGAATTAATATTACTTTTTAAAAAAATAACATTATATATATATATATATAAATAATATAAGGTGCTAAAAAAGTGTGAATATCTTGTATAGTTTCAAAAATTGCATTTCAATTGATATATCTATTTGTTCAAAAAAATATTTACAGATAATTATCACTAATTAATGACACATTAGCAAACTTCCTGCTAATAGCGTGTAACGGAATAAAACAATTAATTTTCATAACTTACATAGTTTCTTCATTGAAATTTATTCCTCTATATTATATTTTGAAATAAATATATAATATATAAATTGAAAAATAATTTTACATAAGATTTCGTAAATTCAATAATCTTGAAATTTGTCTTATCTTGATCAAGATTTCTCGAACTTTATCACTTAGCAGATCCTTTTACCTGAACAAACATTTTTATCAACCCTAGATATAGATTCTATATTTTTATTCTCTTTCACTATTATAAACTCATAAACATAATATGTATAAAATTGTTTAAATAATTTTTTTAATATAATTTTCTATAGTTGCTTGAAAAAGATGAATTTTTTAATTTTTACTTTATATTTCTACAAAACTCTGAAATTCAATTATGCAACACCGTATGGATTCGGAATCCACGTTTTTTAAAAAGACTAACAATAAAGTTTTTAGATTATATTGAAAAGAATAAAATAAAAAATCTAATACCGACAGTTATTTGTTATTCATAAAAACTCTCTTACTTTATCTTGATGTCTTTCATTTTAATATCTCTGTTCCTTTTTTTCTTTTTTCTATAAGTGTAATAAAAATTTACCTAAACAAACTTCGACGACTGATAACAACGTATATATATTATATAAACATATAATATATATATATTTTTCTTTTAGAAAAATTATTATGTGTATACGATTGGGGGAGAATGAAATGGTAAAGAATCTTTCACATTGTTTACATTTTGTTTTCAAGGACTTCTCAGGTTTCTTTTTCATCTTAGCGATAAGTTACGCCTCTTTTGTTGTCGACTAAACAGTTTCTCTTTTTCTCTCTCTTAATCTAACAAGAATACTTCTACGAAAAATTTTAGTCGTCGTTCATTTCTCATGGAGGAAGATTCGTACAGTTTTTCTCGGGTAAGTTTTTTATTTTTTCTCTGTTTTTTTTTTTTTTTAAATATTTTTATTTTCCTCTTTAATTATTCATTTTGAATATATTATTTTTTAAATAAGTGTATCAATCAATTTTATCGTTTCTTTTTATTTATTAATTTATCATTTTTCTGTTTAATTTAATTTTCTATCTTTTATACGCGACGTTTGTATACGTGCACACGTGTACGAGTATATATGTTTTTGTGTGTATTAAAAATGATCAAAGAAAAAAAAAAGTATACGAATTTATTTTTTCGAATATGTCATTTTGATTAATAAAATAAATGGTTATTTTTTATTTATTAATAATATCGTGAATTTAATGATACAGTGGTAATGGTAAATATTTAATTTCGTTAATATTAATTGTGAACATTTTTTTAAGTAAAAATAAAAAAAAGTGAAGAACAGTCAAGTTGGTACATCTTCTTGTTTAAGAACGCACAAGTGCCTCATTAATTATTTTATACGATCTAACTGTAATTGCATAATTTAATTGCTCTGCAATTTTTTCATCTATTTGAACAATTATTTAAATAATATAGTTTCGGTTTAAAACGATTATTGTTAATTATAAATTGACAGGTGAAGACATATAACAATGACAACTGATTTTTATATATATTTAATCTTTTGTTACCAAATTTGGTTATTTTATTAATTAAAAATATTTTTGATTAAAGTATTGTTATTCAAAATGCTAGTTAAATATGGATAAATAATTAATGATTAATAAATTAATTTAAAAATATATTGATTTTAAAATAAACTTTGCATTTATATTCGTTTTGGTTGGAAATTTATTTTTTTTTTTTTTTAGGTAAAATGAATCTAAAAGAAGGAAATGTAATTAGTATTATGGAAGAGAATGCTTTGTCATCTTCGAACAATTTACAGATGGAAAGAATTGTTGATGTAATTGATGATTTTTCAACAATTAGTTCAAAGGTTAACGATGAAACTTCTAATGTTTTAACTAAAGCATTAAATGATTCTATATGCGTAATAATGGATAAGAAAGAAGATGTTAATTCAAAAATGATTAATTCAGATTCACATGTGCTTAAATTAGTCTTTTTTGGTGCAGAAAATACTCCACCTTATTTGTCGTTTCAATGCGATTCAAGAAATAATAAAAAATTATTAAAATTACAATCCGAAGAGAATATGTTAGCTCTTAATAATCTGTGCAATCATCGCAATTTACCTAATATATTAAGAACTCCTAAAAAAATTTCTAAACGCAATTCTTTTTCGTATGAAACTGAAGATAATTCATTTTATACTAATAAAGTACTTGAGAATGATATTTTTGAAAAAGAGAGTACAAAAAATATTGAGAAATCACATCGTAAAAGAAAACAAAGACATGATCCATTGATTGTAAAAGAGGAATCAATTAATTGGATATCTAACAACAGTACAAATAATTACGATGATAGTTCTAAGAATAAAAGAAAATTTAATTCTATAAAAGCATCGGAACTTAATTCTAGTAATAAAAGAAAAAAGAAACGCGAAAGGAATTCACTTTTAATGAAAAAGGTTAATGGCAAACAACATGTAAATGAATCTTTACAAAAATCTAATATTACTTCAGATTCTACTGTGTCTATTTTGGAACAAAATAAAGACAAAAGTAATGATTTAGGTATTTTTCTCGACTATACTACATTTCATGAAGAACAGATTCATGAAGATTATACAGATCACTTTGATATCTTAACTGATATTATTAAAGAACAACAAGTATTGAATGACAATTGTTACGATATTAATTCTAATATTCTTGACTGTCAAAATTTAGAATGTCAGAAATGTTTGAGACATAATGTCATAGATCAGGTAGAAAATATTTTTGAAAGTAAGGATATTGTTTCTAAATATAATAATTCATTAGATTGCAAAGACTGTTCTCATTATAAAAGTACAAATTCTTTAAATGAAGAATATTCAGAGACAAGGTATATTAATAATTATTTTTCAAGTTATATTAATAATTCATTGGATAATTCAATGGATGAATTATTCTACCAAGAACATTCTTCGCATAATTGTCTACAAAATTCTTTAATTAAAGACAAAACCAAACATTTAGATCGTCTGTTACTTAAAGATGAAGAAAAGTATAAAGCTTATTTGGAAAGTAAATTAAATAATGATCCAAATTCTTCAAATATCAATTGTCTACTTACCAATGCTAGTAAAGGTACAACAAATGATTGTTTAAGTAATAATTTAGAAGATCTAACTATTGTAAAGCAGGAACTAAATACGCAGCAGAATGTTAAATTCGATATACTTCATTACACAGATTTTTCTACGAAAGTCTCATCAGATTCAGAAGACATCTCATTGACAAAAGGAACGCCTAATAAATATTTGATTGTTCACAAACTCAATGAAGAACTTGAGTTAGAATGTGATTATAAAGAAAAAGATGATAAAAATGTTAACTCAAATCATATAAAAAAAACAAACAAGGATATTAAGAAACCGTAAGTTACATTCATGTGTATATATATACACATACATACAGGGTGTCCTCTAATAATGGTATAATTGATCAGGGAATTATATTCTACATGAAAAACTAAGTAAAAAATGTAGTCAAATTTTAGTCAAATTTTCAAATTTATTCTATATTTTTGAGTTAGTTTTTAATGTAGAATTACCCTTTATTCGTTTGTTTTACTAATTGCAAAATACTTTGTATATTTCATTTAAAAATTCTATCATATTATATGTTACTAAAAATATGCATAGTTTACAGTGTTTACTATGTCCATTAACATTTCCATTCAAACGTTCACTGGCATTGCATATAGCAGGAGCACATGGAGGTATCAAAACATGTTTTTTCTGCATGTATTTATTTACATATTCTCAGTTTTATAATTACATACTTTTTTTTTTAATTAGATATGTATATGATATTATGCGAACGCTGCGGTCGATTTTTCAATAAAAAGTGTGTCTTTAATAATCACTTGATATATTGTGGCTGTGTTAAACTACCTTTTAGTTGTAATAAGTGTAATAAGAATTACAGGTAAGAAAGGAATCTATATTTTTTTGTTCACTAAAGTAGAATTAAGTAAAAATATTACATTGCTAAACGAAATTTAACAGTTTTTATATATACATATGTGATTCTTTTTTTTTTTAGGCATAAATCATCTTTAATATACCATCTTAAAACGGTGCATAAAATAGACTATAAATACGATAAAACGAAGGAATACAAATGTGATGTCTGCTCAAAAATATATAGAAAGTATGGTGCTTTTGAAAAACACTTAGGTATACATATTAATTCCACAAAGTCTTTGAATTTAAAAGATAAAAATTGTACTCTCATAGTCACTGTTTAATGTACATTATTTTTCATATGTTACATTGAACGCATTGATAATAATTCATTATTGTTATTAATTTCTCAAGCAATGTAAACATTAGTTTTTTTACAATTTTATTTCACATGACATTATTTTTATATAACAATATATTTTTATACATTTGATATATATATAACATAGCTTTTAGTTTAAGTTCACATTTAATTTTAGTTCTAATTAATTAATTGACAAACAATATATAAATAAAAGAAAATTGTTGTTCGAACGTGGTTATCTCGATTCCACGAAGAGATTAAGTATTTTGTATCTTATGTGTTACATAACATTTATTTATGTAAATTCGACTGACTAAGATTATACTGTCATAGTTTATTTATAGACATACATATAGTAATATTTTCTGATTTGTTTGATATATAAATAAATGTTAAATGGTAAATAAAATTTGTTTGTATTTTTGGTTCATTTAATTGCTTTAAGAAGTGAAATGTAAGAAATAGAAGTCATTATAATATATAAGATGATTGAAAGACTGTTAAAGTAACGTTCTTTGATGAATTATTATATCAGATTATATTTATTATATCTATACTTACTTTTTGATAATAGGACAACCTCATAAACGAAAAATCTTCTGCGGTGATTTTAAACGAGAAACTCGAACTAATAAACAAAATAAGAGGTAACGATGAGTAGATTGAAAGTTTGTACCACTTCAAATTGTACGCAGTATTTCCGATATCCTCGGCCTTAAATAAATGTAACATTTGCAAAATATTTAATAGAACGAAACAATAAAAAATATATATAATATTTTGATAGATATAATATTTAATGTTTGTTAGAAAAATAAAAATAAAATAATTGGCAAAAAAGTAACGATTACCTTTTCAATATTTAATTCTCTAAGATAGCAATATATGAAGAGACTGTGTGTAAGAAATATTCCATAGGAAGTATAAGTGAAAATTCCACCAATATCATTGCTCTCTACATATTTAATTACAATTATTCACACTTTATTTAAATAATTATTATTATATTAAATTTTGATCCCCGATAAAAACTTATTAAAACAATCAAATATCCATCTCTATTAAGAACAACAGTGTTTCCCAACAATTGAAACAATATTAATCCGCGTAAAGAATTTTTCATTATTTTCATTTATAAAATTATTAAATAAATTTTAGATAATAAACAGTTATGAGATAAAATGAAGAAATAAAAGAAATAGTTAAACGTTACGAAAAACGTTACGGTACAATTCAAACAAGCACATTCTCTGTTATTATTATTATTATTATTATTATAATATTATTATTATTTTTATTATTTTTATTCTTATAATTTCTATTACCAGAATAAATACGTATTGCGAGCTGTTTGAACGCATGAAGGACTGCAGTACATAAAAAAAAATCCATCGAGAAGTTCACACACTCAATAAAAAAGTTTTGCAATAATTGGACCATATAAATGATTTCGAAGACAGGGGTTTGTTTTTCATCGAATGAAAACTATCCTTCAAAAGGTAATTTTCTTATCCTATTACATTTAAATACAAATTAATATTAACGATATTTCCATTATAAATTGGCGTAAGTACAAAAACTGCAATCATAAAAAACATTTTCTATTTGTTACCAAAATACGTTATGATTATGCAAAGAGTATGAATTAGGTTTATACGTCATGCTATTTTTGCGTTATGAAGTAGAATTTTTTTGTTGATTTCCGATAAATCAAAAAAATCGTTCCAATCCTCGATCATACGTTTGATAATTATTTCGTAGCTTTTACTGTTTAATTTAGCGAATATAAATCTTGTGATAGTAGGAACACTGTAAACGATCATTAAAAATGAAGATATGAAGACAGTACTGGACATTTAAAAAAATAAGAAATAATTTTATAGACGCGTATAAATTTTGTTCGGATCAGATACCCAACAGTTTCATAAAAATTATCATTGTATTTTAACATAGCAACTATTTCGAAATAACGGGCCATTTTTGCACCGAACTTACCGTAAACAAAATTGAAATGAATGAAAAATGTACTCCCAGTGTATCGTATTCTTAAATTTACAAAATTGGGTATATAAATTGGTTTAAAAGTATCTTCTAATTAGTTGTTCTAATGACAGAGAAAATAATAGGATATATTGCTTATAGATTGAAAATTAATGGTGATATTTGAATTATGTATGCAATTCGTTGTTGCGTTAAGTCGATACTTAACTCGTCATTAATGATTGTCCTATATACATTATTTGTATTATAATACATAGATGGTTACATAAATTATTAAAATTATATGTGAAAACGTAAATAATTCAATATATGTATATATTCTCGCGAATTTTTGTTTTATTTTTTTTTTCTATACGATTGTAATCTTTAGAAAATTATACAGTCTCCTTGTAATATACAGTTTCGTGTACATATATAATTAGCTCTTATTAATTATCATCATTTATATTTCATTATCATATAAATATTGTATAAATTATTGGAAATATTTTCTATACACGTGAATATATTTTGATATTTTTTTAGATCATAGATAGTTGAAGTTTCTATCGAAAATGTTACAATCCTTACGTAGTAAAGCGTTGCTTCTGTAATTTGACGTTGATAGATGGTAGACGATTTATAAGGGTAAAACAAGACCGGCTACACACTTGAAAACTTCATTTTTATTTTATTTTCTTTTTTACATTTGAATGAAAATGTATACGATATCTCTCAAAAAACCCTCTTTTCTTTTTTTTTTTTTACGCAAATTTTAAGAACACTATTATGCTTGTCTGAGGGACAGCTTGAACTGTCTAGATTCTATGATAACAATGTTCGATATAATAAATCATTTAAATACGAAATACATATGAGATATGAAATATTCTATATAATAAATCTTAATATTAACATCAAAATACAAAATTCTATGACAATAATCCTATTGATCCAAGATTTTGTTGTTGTAGAATTAATTTCCTAAGCTGTAACAGTGAAGATATAAAAAATCTGTGTTCAAAGATACGCGGAGTCGGATAAAGTGGCGGGTAAATTGAAATTCGTAGCAATCGATGTAAATTAAACGTAAACGTCGATATAAATGTGAAATAATAAGAAATATAAACTTCATGTAATATATTTGATATACATTTTAGAAAAAAATGAAAAAAGGAGAGAAAGAAGAAAGAAAAGAAAAGAAAAGAAAAGAAAGAAAATAAGGATGATAGGAAGGAAGGAAGGAAGGTAGGAAGGAAGGTAGGAAGGAAGGTAGGAAGGAAGGAAGGAAGAAAGGGTTGCAACGGTGGCGCCGAATACCGGTGAAAACCGGAATCATAGCTTAGACCGGAACCGCGCAGATCGTCCTCAGTAGTTGCCCAGACGCTGTCACGGGCGTAGCTGGATGCTGGGTTGTCTCTCTCTCTCTCGCGCGCGCGCGTGCCGCAGGGAGGTGCTTCCTTTTCTTCTTCCTCTTCCTCCTGACCTACCTCCCTCTCGCCGTCTCCTCCTGTCGCCGTTTTTCTCCTTCCATTCTTGACAAGGCGAATCAAATAATTAACATTAAATTCAATTTAACCAACAAGGTAACAAGAAGCGGTTAGTTAAAAAACACCGACAGTATCATCATCTCAACGAAAACATCATCTTAACAATAACAACCAACCATCAACAGTAACGACAACAATATAATAATAATAATAATAATAATAATAATAATAAAATATAATAAAAATAATAATAAAATATAACGAGAAGGAAGAAAAAAAAGAAAAAAAAAAAAATTATAACACAAGACAACACACACATATATACACACACACACAACTCCACTTCTTCCCTCTCCTCTTCCTCTCCACCAATAATCTCTCTCTCTCTCCTTCCACCAGCCTCGTCTCGATAGTGGCTCACGTCCGTTTTCGCTTGCCGGCCGGGAAGAAGAGAGAAAAGGAGAGAGAGAGAAAGAAGCTGCGTAAAAGGGGAAGAAAGAGAGAGAGAGAGAGAGAGAGTGTGTGTGTGTTCCTGTGTGTGTGTGTGAGAGAGAGAGAGAATGTGACAGAAGGGGGTGATGGTGGTTGTTTCTTGCCGGTCGGTTGAAAGAAAAAGAGAATTGTGTGAAAGCGAGAGAGAGAGAGAAAGAAAGAAAGAAAGAGTTAGATAGATAGTTATAGATAGATAGATAAATAGATAGAAAGATAGATAGAAGATAGAACTGAGAGAATATAAGAAAAGTCGAGAGAGAAAGGTTGAGGGGGTTGGTTGAGAAAAAAGAAGTGTGCTTCTGTGTATGGTGCAGTGCGGTGTCGTGCTTCTTCTTCTTCTTCTTCTTCATCATCTTCATCATCATCTTATTCATCTTATTCTGGAAAGAAAAAGAGATAAAACCGGCGAATAGAAGAAAGAAAAAATACACAGAGAAAGAGAGAGGAAGATAGAGCATGGCGTGGTCGGATTTAGCATGTGTCGTCTTCTCTCCTTGACGTAACGTGAGAAAGGTGAGTAACAAAATTGTATATTTTTAACAAAGAAAACTATTTAATCTTCTCAATTTTTCAATGTTACATTTATTACGTTACCTTACTTTTCCTATCTGTTTTATTTTTTTTTTATTCTTACCGATCGAATTTAATTAACAAAAATACAAGAAGAAGCGTGTGTTGTATAAAAGAAATATCATTATTATTTCTGTTATTTTTTTTTTTTATATACTTATGTTCATTAGTTTATCGTAAGAATGAAAATGATTTAAAAAGAGAGAACGAGGGGGTAGAAAAAAAAATATGTCGAAGGGAAGAAATTCCTGGTTGTCTGGTTTCAGAGCTCCTTCTTCTTCCTACTTCGTGATATCAAAGATCGTACGCGCTCGGCCGGCGTCGCGTGCGTAGACAGAGACAGAGATAGATTGTACGAGGGAGAGAGAAAGAGAGAGAATGAGAGAAGGGGATGAAAGAGAGAGAGAGAGAGAGAGAGAGAGTAGAATGCGAGATAGTGGAGAGGGTAGAGGGGGTAGCGGACATGGCGTTTTCGAGCAACCACTTCGATTCTCGTTCGATATTTTCCTCCCCTTTCTCTCTCTCTCTCTCTTTCTCTCTCTTTCTCTCTCTCTCTCTCTCTCTCTTACTCACTCTATTTCACTCTCGTTAATTTTATCTACGTGTCTCTCATTCGATTCTCTTCGTTCGATTTGACTTCGATTTGATTTCGATTTTCGCGTGTTCGATCTTACCGGGTCCATGCACTCACTCATATCCAATATTTCAATCTAGTGTCAATGAGTTTTGAAATTCATGAAGAAAAAAAGTTGGAAGAGATATTTAAAAAAAAAAAAAAACATGAATTAGCGATTGAAAACATATGGACCCTTTTCACCCCATACAGGGGTAAATTTCTGACCGAATGATGAGTTTGTAGTAACCGTAAGTTTATAGTGGTTCGTAAATTTGGTTTTTTCTTCTTTCTTGTCATCTCTTGATAAGATTGATATGTACATGTATATATATATATATATATGTTAGTTTGGAGAAAAAGAAATTCATTTCTTTTACGTGAACTTCAAGACTTTATTTAAAATGCTTCGAATTGTTCGATTTGGGTTAAATATGCAATATGTTTTGTTGCCATTTTAAATGTAGTTTCACATAATGTATCTTATAGAAGTCTCGATTCCTATTAGCGAAAAATTTTAGTAATCGATTTTCACAATCTTCTCTCGATGCCAATTTCTTATAATTAAGAAAGTTTTGCAATGCAAGAAAAACATTGTAATCGGTTGATGCCAGATTCGGATTATACAGTGGATGCATCAAAACTTCTCATCCAAGTTCTCGGAGTTTCTGGCGAGTTGCTTATAGACGTGAACGCAACACCTCTCATGTTGGCCAATTCTGTTCATTTCTGGTAAATCGCTAGTTTCAAATGGTCCAGTTGTTGATAGTAGAGATTCGAATTTAGTGTTTGACCATATGGAAGCAACTCATAATAAATGATTCCTTACCAGTCCCACCAAATGCATAGCAGAACCTTCCTGGTCGTTAGTCCTGGTTTGGGTTGCCGTTTGAGTTGCTTCACCGCGCTTTGAGTATGATCATTTTCGCACAATGTTGTCGTATGTGACCCATTTCTCATCCCCAGTCACGATCCGTTTAAGAAATGGGTCGATTTCATTCCATTTGGAAATTCGATCCATTATGTTTCTTTGCGTTAATTGGTCTGACACCCAAACATCGAGCTTTTTTTTCAATCCACCTTTTTACAAATAGTTTAAAACTGTTTTATGGTCGATCTTTAACTCTATTACAATTGCTAACATACCGGTCAACTTCAATTATTTCTATGATTTTATCGACATTTTCGACAAAAAGCCTACCAATCCTTTGATCGATACTTTACGAGATATCGATCACTACAACTATCTACCGAAAAAAATAATGCATTTCTTTTATCCCAATCTAAAATATATATCCCGTTGCTTTTGGTAACATCGTAGATATTACTTTCACGTTCAGGAGATTTAGATGAAAGATTGGAAGCGTCGAACTTCGTTGAAAATCGAATCGTTCAACGATCGGTGCTATTTTTTTCTTTTTTTTTCTTTTTTTTCGGTCGTTCCTCCCCCTCGATAATATGGAAAACACGAAGTCGATTGGATGGAGGTGGGCTTGCAAAGTTTTAGGTTAGCTTAACGTCCTGTTTCTTTCTTCTTCTTCTTCTTTGTCCTTGTCAAAACCGATTTCCGCATAAACGACGGAAAATCCTACGTATCAGGGATCTTTTATTGAATATGTTATTAGATTGATAATAAAATTTCGCGATCGTTTTCAATATAAAATGTAACTTTCCTCCCCCCCCCCTCCTTCACCCCTCCACACCCTCTTCAAATGTAATTAAAATATATAATATAAAATAAATAATGTTAATAATTTCGAAGTTGATTCTGTCTTTCCTTTTTTAATAAAGAAGATAATACAAAAGATTAGAATAAAGTAGAAAAAAAAAAAAAGAAACGTTTCTCGTAATCTTAAAATCCCATAAGTCGTCGTATCGTCAGATTTGACTAAACCACCCTGTAGTTATCGTAAAAAGGAAAAAAAGTTCAGGAAGTTTATACGATCTTTTATTTACAAAGCCAATGTGAGAAATGAACGATTTTAAAGTAAATTTTCGTTTTAATACTGATGCAAAGTAAAGAAGAGAGAGAGAGAGAGGGTAAACAAAAGAAAAGGGTGAGAAAAAATGCGCGGCAAGTTTTGCATTTAAAAAGTATTCGAATGTAATTCATAGCCGTTGGCGTTTAATCATAAATCTGAATTCGCGTGTTCGTAAGACCGTTTTAACGTTTACATCGTAATCACGTATATACTTGTAGATTTTTTTTTTCCTCTTTTCTCTCTCTCTCTCTCTCTCTCTCTCTCTCTCTCGCTTTCTCTGTTATTTACTATTTTTTTTTTTTAACGTATAACTATGGCACGTTATGTCAAAAATAGATTCGTTGCTTGCGTGAGTCCTGGATTTCAATACTTTTCGTGACTACCTGCAATGTATCTATGTATTTATGTATGTAACAGGAACAACAAAAAGAAACGTATTTAATAAATATTCATCGAGAAAATAAATATGTACATCTTAGTTTATTATTAATATTATTATTATCGAGTACAATGTAGTACGATTATGAAATGTACAAATATGTTCCTTGTATGATAGGTTCTATTCATTGAGATGAATCATATTTTCAAATATTGCTTACTAAGGATCAGATATATTATTTTTGTCTTCTTTATGAATTTTTTGCATTTTCTATACGATATAAATAAATAAATAAATAAATAAATAAATAATTAAATAAATATAAAATGAAATTGAAATGTTGCTAGACGATAATACGATGACGGTAATACAACTTTGCTTTGAATCAAACTTTAAACAAAATAAATGTATTACATGATGAATTCATTATATTAATATATATTTATATATCAGCTAATTGAGCATTATATCAACAATATATACATAACTTTCAATCAATATTCTCTGTATGAAATTATTTTCAATGTTTGTTATAATCTTTAATCTGCATTACGTTCAAACTTCTTATAATTGTATTATCTATTTTCGTATTAATAGGTTTTTTTCCTCTGTAAAATAAAATAAAATGATAATTTTCATCATCGATTATATCCAACGTCAAAGGTATCATTTTTGTTTTTTTCTTTTACGTAATAATTTTTATTTCCATAGAAATGATTCAATGAAAAGAAGTATTGAAAATGATATTTAAATCAAGCTAACTGTCGTAGATGCAGCATACGATCTTATTTCAAAGTAAAATCGGCTTTCTCTCTAATTCTCTTTCTCCTTCTATGCGATCGGCGTCAGCTTGTACGAGCTCGTTCGTAAGATGGCAAGAAGGAAGAACGTATTACCATGATAAAGGCAACCCGGTTCGCATCGAAAATCAAGAGAAAATTGATCGTCGAGTAGCTTGTCGAATACCTCTGATATCGAAACCAATACGATCTTAATAATCATTTCAGGCTGGTTATTAAATTCTCTTTTATATAAATATTATCTATTTTGTAATTATTTTATTTAAAACATCTTCTTATTTTTCTATACGTGTATTTTATACTAAATTATATAAATACCATGGGGTGAGGGGGTATTATAAAATTATATAATCGTTTGTACTTGAAATAGATATTTCGTTTTATTAATTTTGTAATGTAGACACACACACACACATACACACACAAAATATTTATTACAAAAGTATATACAAGCGTATAGAAGAACTTAATACGAGATGGTTCAAGTAAATTGCAACGAATATGAAGTTTTGTAAAGTATCATCGTTTCAGTAATATTTGTTGTAACATATAAATAATATTATTAATAAATATTGATATATAAAGCGGCTTATATGAAAAGAGTGTATTGAGAAGGGTGATAAAATCAAATGGGAAGTGATTTTACATGTAAAAATAAATAAAAAATGAAGAAATGAGTAATACATTTTCATGGGAAGTTTCATGTTCGAGGAAATATAAAAAGAATACATATAAGTGAATGGTTCAATGGTAAATATTTTCTGTGGAAAAGATACATTAGAGTTACTTTGATATGCAACGTAAATATTAAGATTTTTCTTAATTATTTATAACAGTTTTATCTGGACTAGGTTTTGAAGTGAAAAAAATGAAGAGATTTTAGTTTAATATCAAGGAACTAGTTTTATATTTACCTTTCTTGCCATTTCCCCGAGTTGGCAAGTTGAAAAGCAAAGTAAGGGGTTTCGTTTAATAATATTATTTATAAACCAGGGAATTATTTATTTTATTTTGTTATAAGTTGAGAATAAAAAGATAGACATTGGAAAGGAACAACGATAAAAATAAAAAAGTAAAGAATATTCCAGTTGGAAATATCTCAAACTGATTATCTCTGGTTTTGTATAATTTTGTTATCGTAGTATAGTTCAAGTAAATATAATCGATACTTGATTTTTTTTGTATTAAACAAAATCTTTAATACAATTTCATTATTTTATTTTGGACAGAATATTCATTTTATCGATTGAAAACCATAATCTATGCAAAATTTCTCTCTCCTCCTCCCCCTACTCACCCTTTTTTGTTTCACGCTCGTCCTGTAAATCCGTGATTTAAAATTTCATTCATTTATTATCTTTAGAAATTTGAATTTTTCTATTAAACGCGTTCCGGTATTTTTATAAAAGAGATAGAAAAAATAAACAGGAATAAACTAAAATTAAAAATTGTAAATCAATAATAAAGAGAGAGAGAGAAAAGGAATAAAAAAAACTGAGAGAAAATATTATAGGTACGAATGAAAAAAAGAAAAAAATTTCCAACGAGAATATTTCGTATCGTTTGTCTAAAAAGAAGAGAAGAAAAAAAAAAAAATACCAACCAACCAACCAACCAACCAACCAACCAAATGTCGAATTTTCGCATAGGATCGTTTGTTGCATCGCTGACGTTTAAAAGAAGAAAAAAAATAAAAACAGTAAAATAATTCGTATCGACGTAAGCCGGTTTACCGAGCGATTACACATTGAACGAATATTCGTGTTTAACGATTATTGTTTTTTTTTCTTTTTTTCCATACATATAACTTATTTTACGATCTCAAATTTATGATTTTTAAATACTTACAACTTCCAGAGAAACAAATAGAGAGAGAGAGAGAGAATAAATGCTAAAAATGAATCATTTTTCAACGAGTTATTTATTTTAGAGCTTGAAGAAAAGGAAAAATGTAAAATACTCGAAAGAATGATATTTAAAATATGAGAAAAATAGATTGATATCTTGTCTTATCGATAACAAATGATCTAGGCATTGAATGATTTATTAAAATTTTTTCAACGAAAGAGAAGAGAGATAAAAATATAAATAAAATAAAAACAAAAACTAATAAAAAGGACGAGAATAAAATAATTTTGTAGAAACAGGTTTTTGAAATATGTATTCATAATTATGAAAGTGGTCTTGTTTCAAGATATTTAATAAATTGCATTTGGATACTAAATGAATTTCATATAACGTTGAAATTACAACCACTATCTAATGGTTCATTTTTGACAATATTCCAAAGATTACATTGAATTAATATAGTTTAAATAAATGTGATATAAAATAACTGATAAACTTATTTTATTTTTAATTTAGACTTACAAGGGGAACCTACGCTTTCAAGATTTCGATTAAAATTTGTACCAACTTATAGATTTTGACTAGTACAATATTAGGCCAAATTTTTAACCGTCAAGTCTCAATTATTACAAAAAATTGCCCTTTAAATTTTAAATAAATAATTGAAAACATATATATACCCGTGTTCTGCCTAAATTAACACAAGTCGTTGATAGTCAAGCTGGTAAGGGTGCAGACTCATAACAGTAGTTTTGCGTGTTCGGTTCTCGTCAAGTCCCAAATTTATATTTTTTCTTTTATTTAATATTTTTTATCCTTTCAAGAACGTTATTTTTACTTTAATTTTTTTCTATATTTTTACAGTATGTTATATTTTTTTTTATAAAAGATATAAGGAAAAATAATTTTATTGGCCATAGCAAATATAACGTCTTGACGGTCATAGCGTATAGTTATAAGTATAAGTTTAATATTTCTTATAAGTTTTATATTTCTTGTTTCAAGATATTTAATAAATTGCATTTGGATACTAAATGAATTCCATGTAACGTTGAAATTACAACCACTATCTAATGGTTCATTTTTAACAATATTCCAAAGATTGCATTGAATGAATATAATTAAAAATAATGTGTCGTGAAATAACTGATAAACTCTTTTTTTTTTTTTACATTTTGATTTAGACCACTTTCATAATTATAGGCACATATATAACATCTCGATGATATAGTGATTAACAGATAAATATATACAATATAGAATAGTGAAATTCAAGAAGAGAAACGATGGAGATAAGATTAAAACGTGCTATTCAATGAAAGAAACGTTGCATAAAATTCGTGAAGATATAATAAGAAAGGAAAGTTTATTCGACGTAATCTTGCATATGTATTCCCATACTCTTTTCATATCTACTCACATGTACATAAGTTGACATGTGTGTATATATGTGTGTATGTATGTGTATTTGACGTATACATATGTTTCACAGTGTTTCTCCTTCTCTTTGTCGTTTGAAACGAACGGACATCTTTTCCACTCGATGAATTCGCATAAATGCAAGAAAAAGCGCTTCGTTTTACTCCAACGACAGCTTTGTAGTTTTTTTTTTCTTTCTCTCCTCTCTCTCTCTCTCTTGCTTTCTTTCGTTCTTTCTCTTTTTCTTTATCTATTCGTTCCTTTCGGTTCTTCGCGAGTTTAACGCACTGGCAAAAAGTCTCCCCACTCTCAACTACCACTCCTACACCCACAACCACCACCACCACCACCACCACCACCTTACAATCCACCTCCGTATCCCCCCCTTCTACCCTTCCACACACTTTTCTATATAATAGACGATCCACTTAATCTCGCGACCCAAAGAAGCTTTCAAAGTTTTAATTTTAGATAAAACCCGCTTCGTCCTGAAAAGAAACTATTTCTTTTTCCTTCTTTTCCTTTTTTTTTTTTTTTTTTACTTTTTCTTGTCTGCCTTCTTCTTGTTAAAAATATCAACCACCACCAACTCTACTACTGCTTATGTATTTCTTTTCTTTCTTTCTTTTTTTTTTAACAACGAAAGAAAGATCTTTTCGATGTTTAATTTAGAAATTATACAAAAGTATTTTTATTTTTTTCCTTGTATTTTTCTTTTTTTTGTATTATATAAGTTTGATTTAGAAATTCATCGAAGTTATGTAGAAGTACGTATAGAATATTTCGTACGTGGGTAAATCGTCTCTTGGTAGAAGTAGTTAAGGTCTATGATATACGACATGGAAGTAGTATCGATAAGAAATGTAGCAGACACAAAGAGAGAAGTGTCGACAAGTTTCTCGTTATAGTTCATTCAAACTTTTCTTTTCGTAAGAGTCACTTCTTTTCTAGGATATTTGAAGAATTTTTTTAAGTGTCTTAATTTTTTTTTTTCTTTTTTTCTTTTTTTATTTGTTTATTTTATATAAAGTATATCCAAAGTTCAAATAAATAGATTTATAAAAATAAAAATACAAAGAGACGATAAAAAAATCCTGAAAAATCAAAATAGAGATTAATATCAATTCTATCGATTTGATATCAACGTTGAATTCCAAACTTTTTAAAATAAGAATGGATTATTAGAAATATTGGATAGAGAAAAATTGAACAATTGGAATGAAAGTAAAAATTAATATCAAAATAGGATTTAATTGAATTTTTGTTCTTTTTCATTATAATATAATAGGAAAATATTATTATTAGATTGTTCGAAAAGTAATTTTGTTTTTGGCATGGAGATTACCATTAATCTCGTTTATCTATATCTTTATCTTATATTAAACCTCAAAATTATTTTAAATTCAAGCAACAGACATTTCAGAAGCAAATTAGAGACCTTATTACGTTTCGATTCGTCGAGTAGGGTTTCTTTTTTTTTTCTTTTTTGGCATCGTATCAGAAATGGAAAATCAAAGTTTTATTTATCTCGACGATAAATAAAAAATGAAATTTATTTGATCGAACGACCGAAAATCCAATCTTATATCGAATAAAAATGAGGGTGGGTGTTGGGGCGAGGAAATAAAAAAAAAGAAAAGAAGATTGGAAAAATGAAAATATGAAATTTTGATTTTAATCGATTGTAAAGGTTAATGTCGAATTTAATGTTGAAACCTTTTTCCTAGAATTCTGTAAATGGTTGGAGAGATTCTAACCAGTAATAATATCAAGAAAATCTAAAGGTGAGAACGTGCGTCGGTATGTAATATGGTTTCGAATATGCGCGGGTTCCCTCGAGTATTCTCTCGTTTTACTTGCTCCTCCTTATATTAGAGACTATTTTCCAGGCAAGGTTTCTTGGCAAGGGGCACGTCAGGTACGTGTTACATTTAAGTAATGCTTCTCATGCTATGATAAAATACAACGAAGAAAGTGATAAGTCTAGTGTAGGAAGGAAAAGAGGACGAAAGCTTTTGCAATTTTGAGAAATTTTCTATTTTCCTGACGGTTTAACTTAAGTGAAATATCATATATTAAGCTATCTAATAAGTAATGTGTCGAGATATTTTTTTCGTACTATAACTGTACTGTAAACGCATTGCTGTTTATTTTTAGAATTAAAAAAGAATAGAAAAAAACCTATTACAAATTTGAACAGAAAAATTGTCATATGATTTAGAGTAACGTTACTTTTTTTAGAACAAAATTTATTTTGCAATGTTAACGAAAGAATCAAAGTAAGTTTTAAGTAAGGATTTTGATGAAATTGATTAATATCATTTTTTAGTTTTTTAATGATTTAAAATGATTTAATAACTTTCATTATTTATATTACTTTGATTTTTATATTCTCGTGTAATTATGACATTAATATGTTATAATTACACATTAAAGATTATAAAATCATTTTAATCAAGTTCAGTTATTTAAACTGAATAAGACGATTGAAGCATTTTCATGGATAATATCATTTCGATATACATATCTACATAGATGAATTTATAGGAAGTAGAAGGTTCTCTCTGGTAGAACGGTACTTTGAGCGAACACCGAGACGACTCAATTACAGAACGGGGATATGTCCTTGCGTTGCAAATTTCATCTTATCGAAATGCCTGTTAGAGTAGCTCGATTTCGTAGACAGCTGTACGAAAATCAAGCTCTTGGTGGAATTCTTAATGGAAAATGGAGAAACTATATTAATGAGATAATAATTTCTAATATAGAGAACCTCATTTAAATCGAATAATGTAGATTCGAGATGAATAAGAAGGAAAAGGAAGGATAATAGATTTGAATTAAACGCGTTAAGAGATACCGAATTGATGATAATTTGAAAATCTTTTTCGAAGTAATAAGAGACAGTAAGATCCTTGAATTACGATTAATAATTATTAAGAAAGATTGTTTTTCAATATCTTCTGACAAATTAAACTTACAATTAGTAGGTTCGTATTCAATTTAAGAAAATTGATGAACTACGTACGTGAAAAAAATTGATGAAAGTTTTGATAAGAAGAATCCAGGGATATGTGGATTAGGATGTAAGGGTGGATAAAATCAGAGATTATTACTGGTATTAGATAAAAGTCATTTCTAACTGGAAACAATCTTAATCTTTTATACCGAATCTCTGATGTTTCTTATAATTGAGAGATTGATTTATCTTATTTATCGATCAACTTACAATTCTATACACCTATTATTAATCAGACACCAAATATTGACTTACGTTTCTGTTTAATTCCAATCGAAGTGAATCTTATTTCTTGGTCAAACTTACAATTACAAATATATATATATACATCTATTAACTAGACCATCAAATATTGACTTTAGTTTAAGTTCAATTCTAATCGAAATGATCTTAATTCTTGATCAATTTACAATTAGATGTATTTATTAATCCAGGAGGCAGCAAATATTGACATTGGTTACTGTGCTTTGAAAAAGATTCTTTGGGTCTTTCAAAGATAGAGTATTCGAATTTTGATGAGGGTAAATCGACTTTAGGAAAAGCGTCAGTTCGATCGTTGAAGAGAAAGTTAATGGTGAGTGTAAATATTGAAGGAAGAAGAGATCTTGGACTAGCTACCCATCCACCCATCTACCCATCTACCCACCTACCAACCAACCAACCAACCTATCTAGCTATCTACCTTCTGAAGTAGGTTCGTTTAGCTCTCAGAGCCAGTGATTTCAGAGAAACCTTAACGTATACACGAGAGATTAGTTATCCTTCTTTATTTTCTTTTTAATTATTTTTTTTTTCTGTCAGTTCCAACATTTACTTGTCTTCCTTGTCATTCCTTTATACTTTGTACTCTATTTCTCTCTCTCTCTCTCTTGCTTTTTCTTGCTTTTCTTATGAATACAGCTGGAACAACGAAGTAAGTTAAGTTGTGGCCTCAAGCAATAGAAAAGGAAGTAGTTCACTGTTATTCTTTTTCTTGTAATATTCCTAAAAGTCCTTCATCTTTGTATTACTATCAAACTATAACGACGAAGGATTGATTTTCTATAAAAGAAAAACAAAAATATTTATAAATGTTTAAAAAATAATAAAAAGAAATTAGATTAATCAAGAGAGAGAAAGTACTTTTACGAAGAAAATGATTTTAATTAAAATAACGTAGACTTACGATTATTATTATCTCTTATATTTTTTTTTGTCTTCTCTTTCTTTCTACTTATAATTAACAGCTTTTATCAAACGATTCCTTAAAAGCGGATTGGATCTTACGAATTAATGATGTTGATAGAAACATCGTGAAGTAAAGCCGATGTTAGAAAAAGGGGTTCGCTTAATCTCTGAACAATCGGAACATCGTTTTCAGGTAATTACATTGGATACTAAAAGTCGACTGTAACTTTGACGTTTCTTATCAAAGTTTCACGAACTTTTGTTTAGGTCGTATTTTATCTAAGGCGAATCAAGTTCAGAAAAGAAAACTGCGATTAACTTGACTTATTATTGTTAAAGAATTATTGTTTTTTCTTTTTTTATTCCAACGTAAGATCTCCACTTGAGATTGATATTTCAAATAAATTTATTCGAATAATTTAGACTTATGTAAAATAAAATAAAATAAATTATTCTTCATTCTTATATATTTATCTTTTAATATATAATAATTTTTTTATTTATTTTTAATTATTCTTATAATAAATAATAAAATTGATTATTGTTTTAGGAATCTATCGAGTTTCTTTGGTCAAACAAACTTGTTCTTATTTTTCATATTTTAAAAATACAAGATTTTTGATATTCGATACATTCCCAAATTCTTGTCCCTTTCTTTTTTATATTACCCTCAAAAAAAAGGAGGTAAATAAATCAGAATATATCTTTTTAATTGTATTATCTATTCTTATATTTGTCTAACTAATAAGAGATAACTTTAAACGATCATACTTGTTTCTACAATTCTACAAATCTATCGAATTGTTTAAGAACAAACATTGTTACCATTCATAAAAATAATCCTTTCTTTTTTTATCTCTGAGAAAAGAAAAATTCGTACGATCGTTCACGAAGAAATAGAAAAATCTACCATCCGTAGATATACGCTCGATCTAACAACCCAACGAATTTAATAGTCTTCTTGGATAATTCCGAGTTGGATGTAATAGTTTGTTCTTCCTCGTCAAACTTTCCCACGTAATAGTGAAGGAAAAAAAAAAGTAAAACCGTAGGATATATGTTTCACGATTCACTGCTTACTTTTCTCGAATTACACGGAAGTAGATAGATAGGAGGAGAGTAGGTTAGTAGGTGGTGGAAGGGAAAGGGGGAGAGGAGAAGGAGGAGGAGGAGGAGGAGAGGGTGAGGATGGAGGAAAGTGTCGGTGTTAAAGTAAAAGGTCTTCTAGTACTTCCTAACCATAAGAAATAAATCTTTTAGGTTGATCGAGAGAAGGGACTATCGGATTCGAAGGATCACATTGCTTTCATTCTCTTGGTGTTCAATTCTCGGATGATACGTACGATTAAGCCGAACTTTTACCTAACTTTGAAGAATATAAATCTTATCCTTTATCTCTAGTTACTTTTTCGACATGACCGAATCGGCAATTTCAAACCTGTTGAAATGAACCTTTTATATATTTTTTTCTTCTTCTTTTACTTCTTTTACTTCGCTGATAGTTATCCTTAAATTTCTCGTAAATGTCTAACTTACTCTCTCTGTCTCTCTTTCTCTCTCTGTCTCTCTCTTTCTCTGTTGTTTTATTCATCGCATACACGCGTTCAGGAAATATTGATTTTCATTAACAAGTCGCAGACCCCTCTGATATATCAGAAAAACAGCTTATGGTACCTATAAAAAGCTCGGTCGTA
Organism: Mischocyttarus mexicanus; assembly: GCA_023678845.1. NCBI lineage: Eukaryota > Metazoa > Arthropoda > Insecta > Hymenoptera > Vespidae > Mischocyttarus > Mischocyttarus mexicanus. The sequence goes on along the minus strand of JACGTP010000050.1, from coordinate 435,189 downwards.
TGGCACGCGTATCGCACGTCACGTAACTTTTGTGCGTAGGTACTTTTTCTTTTTTTTTTTTTTTTTTTTTTACACACTCTCTCTCTCAGAATCTCTTTCAATAATGGAACAATGTTCCGTCGTTCTACTTTAGGTATTCTATTTGAGAAATCACAATTGTTAATATATAGGATATATATATTAAGTCTACCGGAAAGTTCTGTTCGTTTCTATGACAACAATTTTTGACACGTAAGGACACATTTTATTTGACGGTAAAAAAAATTTGTATTTTGTTTTATTCCAAAATTGGACAGAACTTTCCGGTATATCTAATATATGTAATATATTTGTTCTCTTCTTTTTATTTTTTTCTTTATTCTCTCTCTCTCTCTTTTGAACCAATGAACCATCTCTCAATCTACCCATGAACCGGCTTGATTTTTATCGGATCATTTTGAAATATCACCCCGTTATAATTGAAAGTTTAAACCCACGTTAGGTGTCGTATTTTTAGTCTCCTTATTTTTAGATAGTTTTTATCCGTCATAGTGATTTCAATTCGCGTTAGTTCGAGCGTTATTTTGATTGAACCTTCATTTTTATTTCTATTCTATTCTATTCTATTCTTTTTTTGTTTGAATTTATTGTAACAGATAATTTTTTTTCAAAGAATGAAAAATCTCTCAGAATCGATTATTTTGTCGATTGTTGGGTTCGAGATGGATCGAGAAAATATTAATTGGGATTCACGAATGCAGGAAAAATCAAAAGAAATTCGATTAAGTTGTACGAGAGTGAAAAACGTTGAAAGAAAGAAAGATAAATAATATGTGTGTGTGTGTGTTTGTTTGTATGTGTATGAGAGAGAGAAAGTATGTCTGGGAGAGAGAAAGAAAGAGTTAGAAGCACGCCCCTACGATATTCCATGCGGGAGGGTGCAAGATTTGCATAATGTATACGGGATGCAAATTTAACTGCATCTCCGACGTATATAAGCTAGAAACCCATGCAAGCAACCTCTAGCTGTTTCTCTTCGTGGTATCCACTCGTCCTGAGTCCAGACTTTATTCTTTTTCATAGCACTGGCTAAAGTTTCCCTGGAAATTTCCAAATGACAGCAATATTCGAGGTTCTTGACCTGATAAGTATGAGCTGATAAGCACACGTATGATCATATAAAAACATTTTGTCCTAAGAATTTTTCTTTTCTCTCTTTTCACCTTCTTTTTCTGTCTTTTCTAAAAATGAATTTTACAAGAAGTAAACGAACAATATACTTTTTCATGAAATTCCTCGACAAGGTACCTCCAAAATTCTCATCGACATTATTTTATTCAATTTGATTAAATTTTGTAATATACTTTTTTTTCTTTCTAAATTATATTATATTAAAATTCTTAAGAAAATGTTTATTATATATATTTTCATACTATTACTATTTAATATTATACAACAAATTATGAGTACACACACGCCCGTTCGATATGAAATATTTTAGTTCAATTTAATGAATTTATATTTTGTCAGTTTCGTATTGAAAATAATTAACATTATTATTATTATTATTTCATTTTATAAATTTACCCGTACATAAATGATATTTTGTTACTGCGATTACTCTTTTTAATCTAATTTATTTTCTAACCAGTTAGATGTAATAATAGGTGAAAAAAAAATTCGATTGAAAAAAAAAATTCATTCGATAAGATTTGTTTTTGTTGATGTATCAATTTTATTCATATCTTCACTTTGGTATGATCGAGTGCACATCGTTTTGCATTGGCTAATGTATGTATAAACGGAGCCTTACTTTGGAGGATGCAGAAAGTGGATAACGATCAACACGTAACCGAGTCGGCGCTTGCGCGCTTTTCATGACGTCATCAAAGCAACCCACCCCCATCTTCCCTTTCTCTCATCCTCACCTCCTCCTCTTCTTCCTCCTCTTCCTCCTATTTCTCCTCTCATCCTCTATTCCCATGTACCGTTAAGGGTGGCTCTATATCTATCCTCGTCTCGTTTCTCGACACTTGCGCAGCCTTTCACTCTATGTCTCTCTTTCACGAATCTATCAAAACAAGTGTTGGATATTTAACAATTTATTATTATTCTTTATTTTCCTACTCATTCGTTTTATTCCAAAAAGAAAACTAAAGAAACTCACAAAGATACGTGAGAAAATTTTAATTACGTATGAAATGAAAATTAATGACTTCAACCTTTTGATGGGAATATATTTATTATTTTTCGCTTTATATTTAATAGTTTCGATACCATCGTACGATTTTTCTATTTGTATAAAATGAAAATTAATGACTTTCATCTTTTGATGAGAAAATATTTATCGTTTGTTCTTCTAATATTTCATAATTTCGATACCATATATATATCGTACAATTTTTCTATTTATTTATATTATTTTAAAAGAAAAAACGAGATCACTAGGATGGATTCTAGGGAAAACTTTAATTACATATGAAATCAAAATTAACGACTTTCACGTTGTTTTTATTTAAACAGATTGTTGAGTTTTCTTCTTCGTTCTTAATATTTAATCGTCTCGATATATTATTCTTAAGACGGATAAAAGGGATTTATTTATGTTTTATTTGGAATTTTTTTTTCTCTCTTTCATTCGACTAAAGTAAGAATTATTATTCTTTAAGGCACCAATCAAAAGTAAGTCAGGGTATATACCCGTGGGAATCTGTTCTCGCTTGCGTTTGACGTAGGGAAAATTTCAGACGCAAAGCCACATATTGTAGGTCAGACGGATAAGAGGACTTAAGAAGAGTTCTCTGAGCTAGAATGAGAAAGACTAATGTGAGTGAGTGAGTGAGTAAGTAAATGAGTGAAAGACAGACAGATAGACAGATAGACAGATAGACAGACAGACAGACAGACAGACAGACAGACAGACAGTGTAGGAAGAGAGAGAGAGAGAGAGAAAGAAGGAAAAGGGGAAGAGGGTAGGAATTCTGGAAATTTCTTATGTTTATAAAAGAGCTTGGAATAATAACTTAGAAGGTTTACGAAAGTCGTTGAGTTTCTTAATGGAACAAAAACGCGTTGTAATTGGACGGTAACTTTGTAAAACTTAAGTAACTACTTAGGCCAATTTTTTTATCATTCATAAACTAAGTGTGTACTTTGCATAAGGGACTAATCGGAAGAGTTACTTTATTTGAAAAACTATTATCTATTATTATAAAATAGAAATAAATGTAATTTGATCAACATATATGTATATATAAAGAACAAAATATAGGAAGGAAGGAAGACAAAAAAATATTGAACAATCTTAAAATTTAATACGTATTTTATTTGTTTCAACATTTGTTTAATATATATCTACATTTAATAGAATATTATTTAATATATAAGATTGACGTATGGAATCCAATTATAAGGGGAACTGGCAGTAACTCTAATATCAAGATTTTAGAAAGATTCCAATAAAAAACATTGCAGAATATTTGCAATGGTCTTTGGTATGTAACAAATGAATTAATTTAGTTTAGCTAATCACTCGAATTCTCCAACTACAAACCTACTGGGAAACAAAAATTTAGTATACAGATTTAAAAGATTTTACTCTTCAGATCTAGGAATAAGATTTGATTATATTATAATGTAGTTATTTTGTTATACTTATGTTTTTCCTTTACTTTTATGTGTTTCTTCTCTCTTTAGATTTATCATTGTAACATTCGTATGTACTTACATCTCATTTTAATCACATCAGCTTAAATTACTTATAATTCTCATTGAATATTGATTGTATATTCTTCTTTTCATAATAAACAAAATACTAAGATTGGTAAGATTAGTCATGGAAATAACAAGAATCGTGTATTAGAGAGAGAGTAATAACACTGTAACAGGAAATTAATATACAAAAGGAGCATAATAATTCAACGTAGCATTTGAGGTAACACAATAGGGAAATCAAGATTATTCTGCTCTTAATTGTGATCGTCTCGTACAATTCTAAAGGAGGAATTAGGTATTAAACCGAGTATGATAGCACCTTAGACCACGAACTTTACCGAGAAGATCCGAGTATTGATAGAACAGTACAAATGAGAAGAGTTTCTCTGTCTCTCTCTCTCTCTTTCTCTCTTTCTCTCTCTTTCCACTTTTACTTAATAGTCTCCTAATATTAATAACAAAATAGTAATGGAGTTTATTAGTAATTAACATTTTCCATTAAATGAATTTCCTTGAGAGATTTAGAGTAATCTATTGTAAGAGTGTCATTAAATATAACTTTATCAATGATACGTACAATTATATGTTTTATACAATCTTCCATTATTTTTTTTCTATGAAATTATCATCTCTCAAATTATTTGAATATTGTATCAAAGAAAAGAAAAAATTGATTGCACCCATTTACGATTGTCTCCCTTCATATCTCCACTTTCATTAATAACATTCTCCCATTTTGGTCAATTATGTCGTTTCGTATGCCTTTGAATATGAACGAGCGGATAGATATTGACCATCTCAAACAATTCCCCCTATTTTTCTATTATTATACATTCGTCGTATCGGAATAATATATCTCGGGTTCGAACGACGATTTACTTTTTGTTTGTTTTTTAAATACAATTAATTATAACATTAGAATTACCAATGTATTCATTTTCACCTATCTTTTATTTTTCATTCAATATTTAATTAGAATAAACGAAGAAAAAAATTAATGAAGGTTTGTTGTAATTTAACCAATCACTTTGACTAATTGTAGTAATTATTTTTACCGTTAAAAAAATGTTTTGGTGAAAGTTACTTTTATTTATGAAGGAGTTCATAAGAATACAATTTTTATGCTAGTTTTTATTTCGAACACTAAATTAGCGTAACACCATGAATTATTTTGTAAATATGCACACGCACACACATATTTAATTCGTTTCCCCAAAATAATTATCCTCTTATAAAAATAAGACATTTATTTTACAATTTCTTATTACTGAGGTTTTTTTCTGTCAGAAAATATAATAGGTTGATCGAAAATAATTTTTGAAATACGTTATTTGTATTTTTCTATTTTCTCTTTTACCTTTTTCTTTTCTTTTTTTTTTGAGACTACTAAGTACTCAGCAGCAAACTGACATATTCCGTTTGACAAGTTGATCGTTTACGCATTGGCCCTTTGCATATCTTTCGGTGAACATAAGGGAGTGTACGAATGTCAATAAACCTCACCCATACGTGCAAACACTGTTCAAGGCTTTGCCTTGCTTTGCCAGGGCTCTCTCAGCTTCTCAGCTTCACTTTACTTGTTGAATTAGAGAGAGAGAGAGAAAGAGAGAGAGAGAGAGAACAAGAGAGAGAAAGGGAACTGTTAACAGTGGTGGCATTGGTTGGTAACACGAACAGCACACGTGCCACTATTACCACGTCAAACTCGTTATTAGTTTATTAATGATCCTTTGAATCACTGTTCTCAACAATGTCAGATAATATTACAAAGAAAACAATATTTTTCTTTAATAATTATCTCATTTTTATCTTATTTTAATTCTTCTTCAAAATATGACTACATTCAAACGTAATGATAAACTTCAAAGAAATATTAATGTATTTAATACACATATACATACATATTTTGTTGTTTTTAATTAAAATTAATCCCACGTTATTTAAAAATACATTACAAAAATACCTGAAATGCAATAGCTAAGAAAATTCATTCTTCCTTTTTTTATCTGTTCCAAGATTTATTTTCATAAATTTACCAATGACCTAATTATTATTACAGTTAGATCAGAAAACAAAACAAGAGAATGTAATCTATCATTCAATTTAACGTTACAAAGTAAAAACATAAAACAGAGAATTAGATATAGTTATCTCACTTTTATAATTACTTAACAAATTTTCTAACGATATCAAAATGAGTTACTCGTTGAAACGTGTTATTATATCGGTCCGATGACGTCAACCGAGTTTACAAATTGTTAACTTGTTGAGATGATTTTGATCGAGAAACGGTGCTGGTGTTAAAGGTTTATCGATATTACATAAAATTAAGGATTTTTCTCTTTCTCTCTCTATCTCTCCTTGTAGTCAAATGAACATCGAGAGGCGTTGGTGTTTCTCTCTCGGATATTGACAAAGTGGCCCACTAACGTTGAGATACGGGCGGCTTTGCGGCATGTTATGGTAAATTTCGTGGACGTTAGCCCCGTCATCGAGTTAACGAGAAGTTCGTTAAAGCACGTTGAATTATCTACTTTCGCATTTCCTCCTGCCAACCAAGCAGATTCTCCTCTACTGTTTTCTATATTTCCCTCTCTTTCCTTCCCACAATCCATCCCTTACCGTTCATCCCTCACCGTCACCCTCTATTTATCTTTCTCACTCTTACACATCCTCCTCCTTCTTCCCTCTCTTCTTTTTTTCCTCCCTCTCTCTCTTTCTTACCCATACGCAGACACAAACTCACCTACACGATGGATACGCTTAGCAAGTCCGATAATTAAGCGGAAATTAACGAAGCAACGGATAAGCATCCTTCACCAATTTTGACTATGAGTTCGATATACGTATTCTTTTTCAATTTGTCCAATTTTTTTGTAATATTTTTTTCTATATTTTTTTTATCATTACAATGATTTTCTTAATTCACGATGAATTTTGAATTTTGTTAAATAATTTCAAAATATGTTTCTTTTTAAATTCAAAGTAGAGTTTAGAGGTCACATAATTATTCGTAATCTTATTGTCAATTTTATTTATTTTAACATTTTTATACGTAGAAACATATATTTTAGGATTAAAGAAATATTTTATTCTTAGAGAAATAAATTTTCATATAACTGATAAGAAAATTGGTTTCATAAGAAATGTTTTTTTATTCGTTATCGTAAAAAATTCAAATTACTTTCGAATATTATTAGAATTATTTTGTAGATTATCTAGAAAATTTTTTTTTATCAAAAATATTATTTAATTTTATTTGATGAAGTATTTTTATATTTGTCATACGCATATATCTTCTTTATATATTTTTCTTATGTTTTCATCGAACATATAACCCTTCTTTCTTCAACTCGTTTGCTCGAGTATTTCTACTATCTTTTCCAGAGTACACTTAAAAATCGTTCAACTTTTCACAACAATATCAGCAAGTTAGTAGATCACCTCACTTTCTCTTACTAACACTCTTACCACACCATTCTATCCGATCTCTTATGTATCCAACAAAGATACCTATCGAGCATCCCGTTATCAAGAACTACCTTGGAGTGCTTCATTAACACCTAGCTCTTTTTTTTTATTTTTTATTTTTTTTTTATTTCTCTCATCGAGAAAACGTGCGAGATAAGTAGCCAGGGTAGTAGTAGGATAAGCAGCATGTTGAAAGGTAAAAATCCAATTGGCTGATATTAAATCAAATCTTTGAATATTGATAAGAGAGAAAAGTTTTTCAAGAGGTTAAAGAGAGATTACTCATTCACGGATAACAACGATTACTTTTTTTTTTTTTTTTTTACATTAAATGTAGAACAGGTAAAACGTTGTTTATTTAAAATATTTTATAAAGTATTAAAAAAAAAAAAAAAAATATCAATATTTAAAAAGTATTTCAATTTTATTTATGTAATTTAATTTAAAAAGAAAAATATACGCGAATGAATAAATATTCTTCGGGTCGGATTAATAAATACGAGATAGGATCGATTAAAAGATTTGCTATGGGAATAATAATATTTTAAAAGATACATTTTTTTAAACCATTTCTTTTTAACAATAATTTCTACTAAAGATACCGTTGTGGTTGTTTATTAAAGTGAAAAGAAAAAGAAACGAAACTATATCTCTCTTTCTCTCTCTTTCTCTCTTTCTTTATATTTTTTTTTTCAATCGAGTAAAAGAAGTTCTAATGAATCTCATGTTCGTTGCACCGAAAGGTGTATCTTGCAATCCGTGGGGCTTGAATTACACTGCACGAAACGGATCGTTTTCCGATATTTTTCTTCTCCCCTTTCACTCTCTCTCTCTCTCTTTCTCTCTCTTTCTCTTTCTCTCTCTTTTCCTCTGTTCATCGAATCGGTTGTATGTATCGAGGTCACGTTTGAAAAGTCTGATCCATTGAGACGTTTTTGATCATTGATTTCTTTTTATCGTAACTGTATACTTATCGTCCTTTTAACAATTAAAAATCTTCATTATCGATGAACCTAAAATCGTTATTAGATTAAAACAATAATAATATTATTATTATATTAATATTAATATTAATATTAATATTATTACTGTGAATATTATCTAAATATCACGAATTCGAAGCTCATCAATGCAAACATTCTACTTGATCTGGAAAGTAAACTCTCGGGATTTAGGATTGCGTGACAAATACTTCAATCACGTAAACATGAATCTAAACACAGTTGTTATCAAGATCAGTTTACATTGTATTGATCTATCCATTGACTTCATTCGAGTGTATCCAAGTCTCTGAGGCACTATCATCGGTTGTATAATTGAAGTATTACACAGGGTATTTTATAATTGGATCGTTTATCCAAGTTGTGTTAATCCTATTTTGAAGAAGGAAAATTATTATAAATAAAATGTTTTTACATATTATGTTTATCTTTTTTAATAATAGGTGTTCATACTACTTTCACAATTAACGATTCATATTATCGTTGAAAGGTTCTTAGACAAGATTTTTTTAAAGTATAATATTTTTTACCAAATTTTTTATGACGAAGGATCAAATATATGCAAATTTAATATTTTTATCGTTTATATTTAAATGATTTAAATTAATATACACTAGTATTTCGATATAATAATTAAATATAGAAATATGATACACATAAGATAATTAAAACAGGTTAAAAGATAATTAAACAGGTTGTTTTAGAATTTTGTATTTTTTTTTTGCTCGTCATTCGTACGAATTCAATATTTAATTAATAATACTTAACAAAATACAACAGAACGAATCATTTGTAATTATCTTGTATTTTAAAAAAAGTAACATTGCTTACAGGAAAAGCCAACATCAAACACACACATATACACTTATCGTACACATGTTTAGAAGTATCTTAACTAATCGTACCAATCGTAAAATTCTTGGAAACTGTCCAACCGAGTGAAAGTAAATTTTTTCCTTAGCGAATAGAGAATGGGAAAGAAGTAGGAGGAAGAGAAGGAATAGTAGGAGGTTTGGTTAACGAAAAAAAGATTAAAAAAAAAAAAAAAACGAAAAGAAAACAAAAAAAAAACAGAAGAACCGACGAAAGAGGGTCATCCAATTTTTTCTTTTTCTTCTCCTTTTCCGTGCTAGTAGTAGTAGTAATAGTAGTAGTAGTAGTAATAGTAATAGTAATAGTAGAACCTTCCGTATTTTACCTTCTACCTTTTAGTTCGCCAGATTATAGAGACGAAAGAACGGCAAAAAGGGAAAGGGAGGAGTGTTCGGAAGATACGAGGGTGAGAAAAAGAAAAGAAA
>JACGTP010000050.1:333696-421370 GCA_023678845.1 Mischocyttarus mexicanus | reverse complement strand
AGATTAGAATAATATTCATACTGTCTAAAAAAAAAAAACATAAAAAAGATAAAAACATTTGTAATTAAGATTAAAAGAAAATTCTATTTCACGATTTCATCTACAATTTGATGGTCAAAATTGTTAATTGTAATTTAACGAATCAATAATTCTTGGATTTAAATTTTCATTGAATTATTTTAAAATATTGTACGATTACAAACTTGAAGTATCTTATAAAAATAAAAAAAACTATCAATGATTTGTCAAATCACGGAGATAATTGAAGTTTAAGAAGTTTTGGTTCATATCGTTGGTTAAAAGTTTCACGATACAACCTTTTTCTACCTGCAATGAATATTTTTTTTCGTAGAATCACGTAATAGTCTGAAGATACACGTACATCGATCTTTTCTTCTTCTCTTTTTTTTTTTTCTCTCTCATCCCTTCGTTACTTTTGACCGTCCACACAAACTCGCCCTTTTCTCGACACGAGGGATGAATATTTAAAGGCGATAAAAAAAAAAAAAAGAAAGGCAAGGTCGGCTTCGAAGTTTCGACTACATTGTTCCCAATTCTTCTCAGTTCTTTTCTCGCGTCATAATATTTCCATGGAACGACCTATCATATCGCACAATGGCGTTTGACGGAATATCAGTGACTTCACGAAAGTCAAAAGTCCTTTTTTATCCTTTTTTTTTTTATTTTATTTATTTAAATTGACGTTCGATAATCCAACATCCATCTACTGCTCTATTGTCACTTTTAATAAATAGAATAAAAGTCAACGGATAGAAAATGTGATTTATTTAAAAAAGAAAGAAACTAAAAGTAATATAATCTATTATAATTAACTATATACATATACTATATACTATATATATACTATATATATACTATATATACTATATATACAATATGTATACTATATTATACTATATATACTATATATACAATATGTATACTATATTATACTATACTATATACTATATTATTACTATATATACTACTATATATACTATATATATATACTAGTAGTATAGGAACTAATACTACTATATATAGTAGTGTATATATATTATATACATTATATATATTATATACATTATATATATTATATACATATAATATATATAATATCATATAGTATACATGGTCGGACAAGTAGTATAAGTAAACGCTCCATATATGGTCAGACAAGTAGTATAAGTAAACGCTCCATATATGGTCAGACAAGTAGTATAAGTAAACGCCCCATATATGGTCAGACAAGTAGTATAAAATCAGTGTATGACCAGGCAAGTAGTATTAGGTTCATCAAGTATGAAATGGAACAAATTTCAATTCAATTATGTCTACTTTTTGCTCCATTTCATACTTGACAAACTTAATATCAATTAACTTTTGTTTCTTATAAAAACTATTCAACGCACAGGAACCTAATTTGGCTGAGAGAAATACTTGAATTTCATTAAATAATTATTGATATTAAATTTATACGAGGTGATAAGAAAATTTAATTCGATTTCATAATCCTATCATATTACTGATCAACTTTGAAACCGTACAAGTAGGAATCGTTTAAATACACGATACGTGAAACTGCGATAATAAGAATTATATATTATTAAATATTTAATCTCGTTAAATAATAATAATAATAATAATAATTGAGTTGACAATTTGTAAGAAAATTTATCATCCAGTCGAGATGTAAATTTCATCTAACTTTTTCATTTGTTATTTCTCGATAGAAGAAAAACAAATTGAATTTTCTCTTTAAGAATAATATCATTGATTTAATTAATTAAGCAATTGAAAGTATAGTTCGTAAAATAAGTTTTATACATGAAACTAGACTATTCTTCTTTCTTTCTTTTTCTTTTTTTATTTATGATATTATCATTTTGATATAAGGTGATTAGGAATTAGAAATTGTACAATATTGTTAAGCAATTACCGAATACAAAGTTTGCTTGTAAGATAATATGGCAATAAGAATAGTATTGTTCGTAAAATAATTTATACACGAAAGAACTATTTCTATTTTATTAAATAATTTTTTTCGTATTTTGATGTAGGGTGATTAGGATTTAGAAATCGTACAATCTTGTTAAGCAATTACTGAATACAAAGTTTGATTGATAATAACTATGATTCTTATGATACTTGCAATATTTGCATATATTTATCACCCACCAAGTATGTATATGCACTTTGAGGTGATCTCGACAAAATATTTTCTATTATTTGTATAATTATATTAGAGAGAAAGAGAGAGAGAGAGAGAGAGAGAGAAAAGAAATTTTATTTTTCGATCCAAAGGAATACGACGTTTTTCGCATTTGACGAGTTTTTTTAAAAAAGAAACAAAAAATATACAAGATTATTATTTTTTGTATATTTCAGTTTTATTTTAATTTCTTTTACGTCCGCTCTCGTTCGATGTGGAAAGAAAAACATCAAAGTCCTTCGAAGAGAGCGTGAAAAATCGTGAAAAATCATATCCTTTTTCTCTCTTTCGTTCTCTTATATTTTTCTCTTTTTCGAGCAATGCAGCATACCGAATGGCGGGTCCATTCGAGACGAGCAAGCTTCGTTCGACTGGAAGAGTACGATAAGTCCTTCTTATTTCGATGACGCACTACTTCCAAACGTTTGCCCTGGAAAAATAATAATCTCTGATTAAATAAACGCGCTGGACTGGTTAATGTCAATCGCTTTTATCGTCCTTTAACATTTTTTACATTGAATTACGTTGAAATTTTACCACCAAGTTCTTTCTTTTTTTCTTTTACGTTTATGTAACGCATTTACTTTTATACGAGAATGTTCGTTCCTATTTTGAGAGAAAAGTTTTTCTAAATTCATTTGTCAAGATTGAAATACTCATTTTTGATGTTCAATAATATTATATAATAATAATAATAATAATAATAATAATACTAATAATAATTTTGGAATATTTTCGGATTATTCTTACTCTGATTTATAAAAAGGTAAATTTTTTATTTATATTAAATACATATGTATATTAATTTTTTATAAAAATATAAATATATAAATATAACTAAAAAATATCTAATACATCCCTAATCTATAAATCTAATAGTTTCTATTTAATTTCTTCCAAGAAGGTCGAAAATCGACATATTTTCTAAAAGTTTCATTTTTTTTTTTCTTAAATTATTTTACCTTTTATTATTATTATTTTTTTTTTATTATTAATATGCTTCTTATTCTTCTTTAGTTCGTTGGAAGTCATATTTGCACGGTCGAACGAACAAACAGCCAAGCCCCGTCGAAAGATAATTGCGACTTATCGAGTATGTTCGATGTATATATTCAATATATATATTCAATATATATACAAGGATGGCTTATATTTTTCTTTTGAATGACATTTTTATTATCAATTTATTTATTCTTATTTTTATTTTTATTTTTATTTTTATTCTTATTATTTTTTCACTTTTTTTATATTTCTATTAACGAATCTTCTATACGTTTTCTTGTTACAGAAATTAACGTTGACTAAAAACGAAAGAAAAATAATAAAAGAGATATATATATATATGTAATAAATGATGTACTTTCGATAAGTTTTATATTGTAATTAAAATCTTAACAACCTCTTCAACGGCAGTTAGAAGACAATGAAATTATCTGTTCAAGCACTTAGCGTGTTTTCATTAGTCCAGCTTTCATACACTTCGACGCATTCTATTATCAATTAAATAGAAAATTCTTTCAATTTTTCAATACTTCGTTTCTAGAATCTTAGAAAAGTATTTTAAATCAAATAAAACCATTAATGTTTTATTTATTTATTTATTTATTTATTTTTTTATTTATTTTTTATTTTGTTCTTTTTAAAGAATTGTCTTGAAGTCAATTATCTTGGATAATATACGATCTTGAAATTGATATATGTTTGTGTGTGTGTGTGAAAATATATTCGTGAGAGTTTGAAAAATTGTTCACAAAAGACAATTGAACGGTTTCGTTGTTTCCATTCGTTGAACTATCAGTAACTTTACTTTTTTCTTTTTTTCCTATCTCTCCTACCCCTGTCCTAATCTTTTATCGAACGACTTATTCGTTGTGCTATCTAACGACCGTTATCGATCACCCTTTTGCTTTCACTTTTATCTCGCGATCGTTCGACCTACGCCCCTATATACTCAGCCTATTTGCAGCTCTCGAGTATTGGATGAAAATGAAAATGGCTGCTAAAGGATTAAAAATGTTTAAGGACAAAAAAAAGGGTGATGATCTTGAAATAATAATATATTTAATAATATATTTTAAATACAAATATAATTCTTATCTTAACTGTTCATTCATAGTTTTCCTATTTACTTATATCTAAAAAAAAGAAACGAAGAAAATATATCTGGGATTTGTAAACGTTGAAACAAAAAAATAAACAAGTCATTTTTATATGCGTACTTTTTGATCCGACCAAAAAAAAAAAATACACTGAAACGAATATCTCGAGTATACGATGAGAATGAAAATATTTAGGATTACAAAATCATCGATAAAAGTATCGTACGATTAATTGATGATCTTGGAATTTGTTACTTGGTAACTTTAATAAAAATAAAATGTAAATTATTCGATTAGATTTGAAATATTTTTCTTCGAGTTTGTTTTTATCTTAAAATCTACTGAAACAATTTTCGATTATTTCAAAAATAATTGATACTGACAATGACTAGAATTAAAAACGTTAAGAACGTTGATCTTGATATTGAATATTTTTCTTAATGCAAATAAAAAAAAATCAAATATATATATAAATTTCGATATATAAACGCGGCATATTTTTCTTAAATGAAAAAAAAAGATACTAAAAGAGAATAATAGTACTCTAATCGATTAATTTCCGTTCTAAACTTAGAGATCGGCCATTCTCGATTCAATTTGCATTCGAAACGGTTGTGAGATCGGTTGCGAGTCGCACTGGGATTTGGCTTCCCGTTAATCCAGATATATTTTGGTACTCGTGATGCGGTCGGAAGTGGACGGGATCGATCGATAGTGAAAATTACTAGCGACAGTGTGAAGCACGTCGAGCCGGAAAATCTGTGGTACGTGAGACACGATCTGCGAACAACTTAACATAGAGAAAAACCTAATAGAATTATTATTTTATTAATCTACATAATTGACGCTTAATAATATTTTCCGTTTAAAAATTATATATATCATTTTCTTTTTGTTTGTATTCACAATTAAATAAAAACAAATTTGTTAAATAATTTCAATGGATATACATTCCTCCTGATTAATAATTAATTCAAATTCATTTGTGATTCGTCGAACACAATCTCTAAACCGAAATTAAATTCATTAATATATAATTCATTTAAAGAGAGGACGAATTTATTCAATAATATAGATTAATTATTTTTATATATATTGACTATTTCCCTGATTCGATGTTATCAAAAAATAATAAACTTGCTTATTTCAGGAATCAGATATATTCCGGATTGGAAACATCAACGGATTGAACCGAAATTCTAAAGGTTGTAAATCTGTTAAGAAGACAAAATTACGTCAGGAGGGCCTGACATGGCACGAGAAAGAAGAAGAAGAAATCCTTTTACCTGGAAAGTAAGTTGCTAAGTTTTTTTTTTCTCCAAATAATAGATAGGTCAAGAATTAATCGGTTTATATTATCAATTCAATAAAACCTATGCATCATACACGCGATTACGATAACGTAAGAGGTAATAATTGGTTAAAAGCAAATATGAATTAAACGAGACAATGAATTAATTTTCTTTCGGGTATATGTAAATGTGTATGCATACATGTATGTGTGCATATGTATGTGTGCATATGTATGTGTGCATATGTATGTGTGCATATGTATGTGTGCATATGTATTCCTCTTGCGTACCTACCGATAAAACGTAGAACATCAGCTTTAGTACGCGTAATTCAGGCCACCTGTTTCCTTTTATAAGAGGTTGCTGTCATAAACGTAGCCTGAATCCTTATTCTTAAGAATGCACTGCCTTTTAAAAGCTATTTATAAATCTTGTACGTGACTAATAGAAGATTGATCGATCGATAAAGTCGATCTAATCGTTTAGAAGATATAAACGTATCCCCTGTAACATTTCATTTTATTTAATCAATCCTAAATATTAAACAATTCTAAATAAAACAATGAACTTCGGTTGAGAGATCTCAAAATACTCTTACTTGATAAAAATCTACTTTTAATGTATATCTAATGATCAGAATGATTTAATAAACGTTTCATTATAATATTTTCAATGACAATACATGATTATTAATATATTATATATTATATTATATTATATATATGTACTCATAATTATGAAAGTGGTCTAAGTCATATATTTCTTGTTTCGAGATATTTAATGAATTGCATTTGGACACTAAATGAATTCCATATAACGTTGAAATTACAACCACTATCTAATGGTTCATTTTTAACAATATTTCAAAGATTACATTGAATTAATTTAATTGAAAATAATGTAATGTGAAATAACTGATAAACTTATTTTATTTTTAATTTTTTAATTTTGATCTAAACCACTTTCATAATTATGGACTTATACATACTTTTGATAAAAAACAAATTTAAATATAAGTATACGTACTTTGATATGTATTTAAAAAAAGAAAAAAGAAAATAAAAGAAATCTGAACTTTTTTTTGAGAGCTTATTCGAACTTGAAGGGAAAGTTAGATAAGAAGGTAATATGGAAATTGCTTGAGTAAGAAAGAAGATGAAGAAGAAGAAGAAGAAGATCGAACAAAGGCTCTCCTGGTGCGCGTTAGATTTTGAAGGAAGTAAATTTGCCAACATAGGAGGAACTCTATCGAAAAGGACGAACGAATGAAAGTTGGTAGGAACGAGAAAAGAAAAAAGAAAAGGACAAAAAGAAGAGAAATAAAGAAATAGAAAGGAAAAGAGAAAGAGAGTGAGTGAGTGAGTGAGTAAGAGATAAACGTGGGTGCAGCAAAAGTAGAGCAAGAAGGACGTGTGCTTGGTGCACTCCCTTATTCGTTATCGTGTTTAAAGGAAAAAGAAGGAGAAGAAGAAGAAAAAAAAAAAAAAGAAAAAATAGGTAGCTATTTATAAACCATTAGCGAAGAGTGAAGTTTAATCAGGCTCACGGGCGTCAGACTCTCAGCTCGACTCTATTTATCGCTTACTACCTCTGATCGATACATTCAAACGTTGCCACTATTGTAAGATAGCTTTTTGGTTCGGAAAGGTACTTAAAATGATGAAGAATACGTATTACATAAGTAAATATGCAGTATATACTTTTATCAACAATAGAATATATATATATATACTTATATAGAATATATTCATCGAAGAATATCTTCGAAATATTTCAAATCATGATATTGTTTTCTTTATCTTTCTTTGGTCTCTATTTTGTTTTTTTTGTAAATTTTTATTCCGTCAAATTCTCATCAAATTTCCATTTCGATCGTGTCAAATCAGGAACGAGTTTGAAAATTGGGTAAAAAGAAAATATATATACATATATATATATATATATAAACAAAAAAAATAAATATCGAACGTCATTGTCGCAGCTTGTCGACACAGTTAAACAAACAGTTCTAGTTTCATCGAGCCACGTTTGATCGGCAAACATTTTGCGCGCAAATTGCCCCTGTTGAAAGTTGGAACGCGTGATCGAGATAAACGTTAATTAGGCCAAATTGATCGTATCCAAGTAAAATAGAAAACTTTCAAAATGCGTATTGTACTATATATACATATACGAAATATAGGGGCGCATCAAATTTGTTTTGGAATAACGTAGCATTGTACAAGTTAGTTATAACAAGAAAGCAAAACACAATTGCTTTTCGCGAACTAACTTTCGTACTATATCGAATTATTATTCTCGTTACATAGATCATTTTTTAAATGATTCCAAAATTTCAAACCTCTTACTTTTATTATTATATATATACTAGGTAGACAAGAAAGTAATGTCGTTTCTGGTCATATCAATATTTGTTTATCTCATTAATCAAATAATCATAGTTTACTTCTAAATCACTCCAGAGAAAAATAAATAACGACACTACTTTCCGGTTAACCTAATATAATAGAATAGTATTAATTACGATGATTACACATACCATTGATTTTAAAAAATATGAAAGAAATCGAATATAACCGGTATACGACGGATAAATGAGGCTTATAAGAGAGAAAAAAAAAAGGAAACAAACACACGCGAGCGTGTCGTTGTACGCTTAAACGATAACGATTTATATATATAAAAAAAAGAGGAGAAAAATAAAAAAAAAAGGAAAGAAGAAGAAAAAAAGAAGCAAGAATTGCATTTGTGTAAAGTTTGACACGTTGAAACTGTCGTGACCGGTGTTGTAAAACTCTCTCAAGTTGGCCGCGGCGCTAAGGGTGGAAGGTGAAGGGTACCGGCGGTAGTGGTTCTATTTATAGAAACGACGACCTATATATAGACGTCGCGGGCTATGCATAGCTTGCCCCCGGCCGCCAACCGGGGAAGAGATTATACACCCCCTCGTACCGTCGGAAACGCCACTGTGAGCTCGAGCCAGCTCACAAGTTCCTTGTGTAGGTGGGAAGAGAGGAAGAGAAAGAGGAGGATGAGGAGGAGGAGGAGGAGGTAGTGGTGGAGAAGAGGGTTAGGTGGAAATGAAGAGGGGGTTGAGAAGGGGAGATTGACTACTAGCAGCAGCAGCAGCAGCAGCATCAGTAGCAGTACCAGCAGAGCTGCACCGCACTGCTGCTACGAACGCAGCCAGCACACACACACAGTGAGTGAGAGAGAAAGGGGGGTGCTACGCGGTAACAGGGGTGGCTGCAGGTTCAATGAAACCAGGCCAGCTTCTCCCACCCTCCTTGCAATGCGTCTCTCTTTCTCTCTTACTCACTCATTCTCTCTCATTCTCTCTCTCTTTCACTCTTTCTCCTCTTACGCGAAAATACAGTCCCCATTCAGCGTCCTTAAGCACTGTACACACTTGCCCCTGACTCGAATCTCTTTCGAGATACATGTTATTTATACATTTATGTATTACATAGCTTTTTCCTTTTTTTTCAATGAGATATATACATATTTATTTATTCATGGTTTATTTTTTTTTAAGGGGAAGTTATTTTCGTTGCGTGTTTCATTGGTTACGTTTATTATTTAAATAGGAATCTAATTTGAATTATATTTGTGAGGTGATTTTTATACAGTGACAATTTTATTATTTTCTATATATATGTTTTAGTTAAATGTATATAGTGATCTTATTGTAAGAAAGAAGTCAAGTAATTGTGTAAAGAACAGTCTGTTGTATACGTAGTGCATGTGTCGTGTGTATGTGTGCGTGTGCGTGTATGTGTATGTGCGCGCATATATAGTACATATGTATATGTATGCTGCTTTACCGATTGTATTGTGAGTATGTAAACAACTTCGAAACAACTCTAGTGTTGAAGGATACTAACAGAATTCACCTGTTCCTTCCACTATGTACGATGCATATATGTATGTATGTGTATATATATACCACATACGTATATAACTACTTAGAAGTTCTATTTCTCAGTTGGTTTCTAGATAGGAGTAGAGTAGATAACTTTTCGCATGAATCTTTCATTTTCATTCCAAAAAGATCCTTTTTCTTCTTTCTTGACGTCATCGTCAGGCCCAAATGTTTGGAATCGTATAAACATACGATCGGTAGAATAAAAAGAAAAAGAGAAAGAGAGAGAGAGAGAGAAATAGAAATAATTATAGCACACGTGGTCTCTCATACGTACAATGAATATTTGCATCATATATATATGCTGTATCGTCCTGTTAAGATTAATTACTCTTGCATCTCATAAAAGTTCATTATAAGCTATCTTTTGCCAAAAAAAAAGAAGTTAAAGCAACAGCTAATAAATCAGCTGAAAGATCAGCTCTATAAAAAGAACGAATTGCTGTCGTTGGAATAAATTGTTCATTTATTATCACATTTGTTAAAAGTCCAAATGCTTTATGTACTATGATAATATATATTTACATATATATACTATATACTCTTGCATACGTAATTCGTTGAGCCACGATCGATATCAAAAGCTCGAATCCGTTTAATTACGAGAGATAACAGTTTCTCTCTCTCTCTCTCTCTCTGTCTCTTTGTCTGTCTGTCACTCTGTTTCTCTGTCTCTCATTGTTTCTGTCTCTGTCTATGTCTTTGCCTCTATCTTTGTCTCTATCTCATCTTCATCTCATCATTATCATCTATCTATCTGTCTATCTTCCCATATCTCCATCTCACTCTATCTTTCACTTCGTTTAGAAACCTGTCACCATCCAGTTGAACTCAATATTATCAACCTACATCTCCTCCATCTCCTTCTTAGAAGCAAGATTCGCTCTAAGAATCGATCCATCATGGATCAACGTGATTGAATTACTACACCTGTATCCAATTATAGGAGTTACGTGCTAGCTGCGTTTATTAATCGTTCGATGTCTAAAGTATCAAAGTTTGTATAAAGATCATCGAAAAGGAAATAAAGTTATAAATTGTATCTAATGAAGTTTCTTTGAAACCATTTAAGATATTAATTGTTTCATTTATATATATAAATATACACTATTATTATTATTAGTAATAAAGATCCATCATTCTCAATTAAATTTATCTCATATTTAAAGATACGTTAACACCTCTGGAGTTGTTGTTAGTAGTGGTAGTTCGTTAAGTGGTTTACGTCGCATCGTTCGCGCACTCTTCATCTACTCATCTGCTCATTTAACGAGCGTACTCGATTCTCTTCCCCCCCAACCATTCTCCCTTCCCCCTTCCCCCTAGAACTAAGCTTTATCGTACTTCGTGATAATTAATTGCATTTCTAATTTTAGTTTATCATTAAATAAGTAATACTCGAATTAATTCAATTTCGTTTGAAGATTCATCTCTCCATGATTATGATGATGATGATGATGATGATGATAATGATGATGATAATTATTATTATTATTATTATTTCAAACAATGGTCGATTAGTTGATGCGTGATAGACCCGGTGTATATACCAGTACGGGTTGTTAGATTTAGGCATTTTCAGGTAGGTCGAAAGGAAAGTGGTATGAGCCAATCCCCTATTCCGAATGAGAAGTAGAAGGGTATGAAAAAGGGAGAGTAGGAGTCGTAGAGGTCGAGGAAGTTTCTACAACCCCCGCCAATGCCGACGCCGTTCGTGTTCGCTACGTTGCCCGAAGCATGGTGGTTGTATGCCGCAATGCGGCTACCTTATCACACCATCGAGCATCATCTTTCGACTACACACAATACGTCCATCGGTTCTCTCTTGTTTTCATTCAATTCGGTTGACCAACCTTCTGGGTACCTGAATCATAAAGCTTCTTCATGTTATAACAAAGAGAAAGAGAGAGAATTAGATCCGTCTACTAAACTCCAATAGACACATGATGAAGTTAGGGTACCGTAATAATTCATTTTATCATAATAATTAAAAATTATTTCTATGTATTTTATCTCTTCTCCTAACTCCCCCCCCCCTGCGGCCTCTTTCTTCTTTCTCTTCGACTCGTATAATTTTTAATAATTTATACAATTTGGTAACACAATGGGGGAACCATCATCCCTCTTGCCAATAGAACAGGTACAGGAAGGTCATTTGAGTATCCTTACAATGTGAACGATAAATCTTTTCTAAGGTAAAAGAGAGAAAAAAAAAGGGTATTCAATCTTTCAACCAACGTCGTCGTCTCTGGGCAGTGCTCTCGATTCAGTCGATTGGATATAAATTTTGTAGGAGAGATATTCGTACGTGCATACATGTATTATACACAGATACCTATGCATGCATGCATGCATGCATATATATATATCTATCTTATATGTTGGAAGAAATGTCGTACGTGAGTAATAACGATATAACTAGTATCCTAATAAGAACTAGGCCAAAGGGTCAGATAGAAATTGCAACTAACTCGTCTATAATCGACGAATAGTACGTACAGATAGATCTGTGTGTAAGTCGAGTATTTTTTGATAATTTTACGAAGCACGTACGAGATAGTAAAAAATACAAAATAAAAAGAAGAAACAGCAGCAGCAGCAGCAGCAGCAGCCAATAGTAGTAGCTGAAGACGAAGAAGAAGACGAAGAAGAAGAAGAAGACCAAATTCCTTAACCCAAGTGGATTTCTGGGGATAAATCTGAAGTAAGTCGAGTAATCCTTGGTATCAAGAATCTACACGACGTGTCATACATGTTGAATAAAATCCAAAAGAGAGAGAGAGAGAGAGAACAACAATAATAACAAAAGTCAGAATAAGATGAGACACTAACGACACTGAAGAGGAGTTTATTGTGTTAAAGACATTCCAAAGATACAACTAAACAGATCAATGGACCAACCCCTCTCCACCTTCTCCTTACTATGCCTACAGAAATAAACAGAAAATGTGAAACATCGATCAACCAACACCTTTTGGAAATTATTTAATCCGTCCAATATCTTTTTTATATCAAAAACTAAGATTCTTGGTATGAAAAACAATAATGTCATTGGGATAAACCGGGGGTAAAACGATCGACAGGTTGAAAAAAAGCTGTTAATGTTATCGAAAGAGGGAAAAGATAGGAAAGAAATGAATATTTCCGGAATCCAAAACTCAGCAACAGCAGCAGCATCAAACCGGTGAGTAAAATTTAACGCGTTTTACCGCTTTTCCGGTGACGTATCCTCGGATACGGTTTGACGTCACTGCGTGAAAATGGGCCACAGCCTCGTAAGCCGTCCCCTGCTTCCCTCCTGCACGTTCCACCCCTCTGGCAGTACCCATCCCACTTTACCCCCTACCGACCCCCGGTACAAGCCCCTCTCCCCTACTCGCCCCCAACTCTCTTATCCTTCCTTCTTCGTTCTTTACGTTTACCCCTTGTCCTTCTATTCTTTCTCTCTCTTTCTTTCTTTCTTTCTTTTTTTTCTAACCAGCATTCGATCCCAGTCCTGCGCTACAGGATACATAAGAAACCGGATGCATGCTCCAAAGGTACTCCTACCTTAGGATTGAATTAAATCACTTGCCTCTCTTTTTCTCTCTTTTTCTTTCGGGCAACAACAACGTCTATATGGTCACGAGAGAACCTTCTATGTTGTACTTACATCGTATTTCCTCCCCTGAAAGTTAAGATAATTTTATAAAATAGTCTTGAAAACACGATAGTCCGTGTAAGGAAAATTCTATCGAGTTTCTTTATTCCTTCGAATATAGAAGTGGATTTTCTTTAATCGAGATATAAATTTTTCCTTTCTTTTTTTTTTTTTTAAAGCAAGAGAGAAATAACCATAATTATTCGTTCAATATTTTATTGATTTTTATTTCATTGGTTATGCAATAATTATTGTCTAACGTTTGAAGTTCATATGGAATATAATGATTTATATTACTTAAGAATAAATTTGAATTATTAAGTTAAAAGAGAGAGAGATCATAACGTAGTATCATAAAAGATATTATAGTTATTACCCAAACGGGTGTTGTTTATTAAATAGTTCATTAGAGAAGGTTAATACTGATTCATCCATTATCCCAGGATATTATTAAATACACGATAGAAAGGGGGGAACTTCGTTAGTGACTAAGGCTTAATATCCTTCATCTAAAGTTGATTATTAATTTTGGTGAGTAGCCGTAGACCTATGATTTCGTATGGTCACGGGCCAATATCCTAAATACGTTTGCCCTTTATCAAGATTACATAAATCTGATCCTATGATGTAGGCGCGTATGTAGACACAATAAGTTCGCTTTGTTATATACAACCTGGGTCGTACAATATTAGACCAATAATTTTCATTAAAACCCATCACTTCGTTATAATATTACATTTACATCACAAGGGATTAATTGTTGTTGGATATGAAAATAAATGTGTTTTATTATAGATAATCAATATTACACATATACACACACACACAAATGATGTTCGATAAACGATCGTTCTTAATTCCAATGGTCATACATTCGTTAGAAGTTCTAATATCAATAGTAAACTAAACTGGTAGAATTTACTTGCTGTTTCGACCAAGACAAAAGGATCAGGATTAGGATTAACACAAAGTTTACAGTTGACGAATCCGTGCACACGAGAAACGAACGAGACGTATCACAAACATGGGTGCACTTAGTGCTTCAGACTGTACGACTTAATGCTGTTGACTACCCCGCTACGTTAAACACGTTCGACAAGCTGAACAAGAGAGTACACTCTCGGACTTGTATAACGTTTCTCATGGATCTATGAGAATCGAGACAACCAACCAACCACCTCAGCTTTAGGAACGAAACTTCTATCAGGTGACACCGCTATTAATCATTCCGATAGTTATCCGTTTTCTTCTTCTGTTTGTATCCTATTGAAATTTCTCAACAAAGCAGACCCCCATTCCTACCTCCTGTTTAGTTCAAATAAGTCTTGTTTTACTTAAGTAAACAGGGTTAGCTCGAATTTCCTCTTCGAATGTTCACTTTAGATACTCCTAACTTAGTTTCTTTCATCTTAAGAATGGTTTGATTAATGTTATCGGTGAACTGGATATAACTATAGCCTCCTTAGCTTACTCTCACGTTCTAATTTTGTAAAATCTGCAACGTAACACTCCGTTTTCCTTTTTAGTTGCCTCCAAAGAAACTATCTAACGTTTATTTACATACTTAAACACATCCCTGCTATTGTGCTTTTGGGAGATACGAAACAACCAATTTGGGATTATGCCAATCGTTGAAATGGCTGACTTAAGAGAGATATTATTATTACTATCATTATTATTATTATTATTATTATTGTTATTATTCCTACAAGAAAACTCGTTATCTTTTCAGCTGCGATCGTAACCCAGAACTTCTTGCCAGTTCAAGAAAACTTAAGGAGGACGAAAAAAAAGAGAAGAAAGGAAATAAAAAAGAAAAAGGGGGGGAAGGGAGTGTCTTGTATTGACATCTAATACCGAAAGTGTGTAACCATTTATCGCACATGTCACTACATGTCTCGTTGCTTTCCAAAGAAATTCTATCAAACGTGATATCTATGCTGACAGAAAAGCTGAATACTTTTCACGTGTCGAACAAGACTCACAAATCAAACGTATTTTTCACAATAGCGCATGAATTTTATTTCGTCTAATTTTTTCCTAATGTTATGAAGAAAAATAGAAAATTGATCGGAATTATTTTCAATCGATACAACAACCCGGTTACGTGTTTATTATACAAATTTATTTAATATTACACAAATATTTTATTGATATATTAAAAAAAAAGTCATTGTTTTATATTTTACTTTAAAAGTAAACATTTTAACTATTAAAAATAAAATTGATTGTTTTTAAATGAGACTAAATGTACATACATTCGATAAATTCGAAAAAATGGATTCATATCACTCGCTGAAGTTATCGATATATTTTTTACATTTTAATTTATCAAATGTATCCAATCGTTATCGATTCCTTGTGGTCATATTTCTCACAAATACATTCATACAAATGTAATATCCTATTCGGAATTAACTTTCATCAATACAATAATTACATCGATTCGGAAAATTTCTTTTTATTACACGAATATTATTACATCTTTTTTATTGGGTATTTTTTTTGAAGAAATTAAATGAAAAGGAGAATACATTTTTGGTGCTTTGCGATTGTATTAAATTAATATCAATTTTTTTTAATAAGTATATGAGTTTTTTTATTATTAATAAAAAAACTGATCTATAAGAAGATGCAAAAAATTATTTTATATTTTATTAATTATTTTTATTTATTTCGTATACCTATTATAACTATTAACACCATCTACTCTATTTATCAATATAATAATATAGAATAATACATCAATAAACTATAAACTAAAATTAATGGACAATAACATTGAAATGGTATTACATGATATTTATTTAGTAACCAATAAATGGAACTAGTATATTCGTTTTACATGTAATATAATTAATCAATAATTATATATAATAGAATTTATAATTAATTTAGAAGTAACAGGAATAATAATAATAATAATAATAATAATGTGTATAGAAAGTTAATATATATATTTGATAAAATTATGACAGAACTCTCTATGATGAAGATGCAAATGATGTGAACGGACTTTTTTGGACCGAGTCCAAATCCGAGGATAAGTTTGCACATTGGAAACGATGGAAGTGGTCTCAATAGTTAGATAATCGTTTCGTCAACGTTTTCAAACAATCCAATGATAAAACAATACGTTAAGAAACCTTCGACAATATAAGACGATTCATTTTATTTCATAATTCCTATTCTTCTTTCTAAAAAGATACGAATTAATTAATTAAAACATGAAGAAAAGGTAAGTTAAAACGAGTAGAAAAATATAAGTGAAAATAAATCCCTTGTTGTGTTTTATGGATCTTGAAGGTCTTATCATCACTTAGCATTTGTGTATATTCGTGTAAAAGTATTCAAAATTAGAAAAAAAAAAAGAAAGGTTTATAGGATTTAACTTAAAGCTTACACGACGTGTTTTTACTTGATACCATTAATCTTTTGAATGCAGAGCTCAAAGGTATCGTTTGTAAAAGTATATATATAAAAGTGTAAAAAGAAAAAGAATGTAATTTGTATCAAAATAGCTTAACATTATTTATGCGTAAGCAGCATGTCTGTTTGAAGCTTAGAAAAAGTTTATTGGATTTGACATGAAATTTTATTTAAGTTCATTTATCTTTACGATATTAACCTTAAGGTATTATTTATTAAAGTATTTTCTATATTTTCCCTATTTCTTTTTCTTTCTCTTTTTCTTTGAATCAATTTTAATCAAGTTTATGGAAAAACAAAATAATTTGATTTGATAAGTTCAACAACTTTCCAATCCTTGCATCTCTTATTCAAACTAAAATGTATTCCAGAAAAGTTATCATTGTGCGAAATAATTTGACAAGTTAAAGAAAAAGGTGCCGCATTGCGGAATTATGTCTTCCCGAGCCTACCTACCCTCTTTCAACCCTCCCTCCTCCTCCTTTCCTTTTCTCTTTTTCTCTTTCCCGAGTAGTTCTCTTCAAGTAAAATTGTAGACTCCGAGCGATATCATTGAGAAAGTTTCTTTTTCATTTCTCTACGTTATTATGAAAGCATCCTCACTTCGTGCAAATACTTCATCTTCAATTCTTCATCTCCTTCGTTCTCCATTTATTCCAATTTAATGAATCTACTTTTCGAAGATAATATCTATAACGGATAGAAGGAAAAAAGAAGGGTGGTTAGGTGGTTAGGGTAAGGGGTAGAGATACAAAAAAAAAAATATAAGAAAAAATCCGAAAGATCACGTAACACGTGGTTCAGTTCACCTAAGATAATTTAGGAACGTAGTACACCGTATACGTAGATGTTGATTTACCTTAGAATATTGGTGAGATACGTGAAAGAAAATGAGATAGCCAACACTGAGGGGAAGAAAACACGAAAGGTTTTTTTTTTCTCTCATGTTCATGAGAACCATTAATCATTAGTCGGCTCGAGTTTGCTTTGAAAGATGCCCTGCAAGCCTGTGAGTGCTCATAGATGGTATTACGTAACTCTTCTTTTTCTCTCTCTCTCTCTCTCTTTTCTCTTTGTCGACGAAAAATATCTGTCAGTGGTAGGATGACGCGCAGACTTTGCAAGTATTTCAATCGGTAACTCGAAGCCCTCTTTTATTTTGCACCGATTTTCTTCGAGTGCTATCAGTATTGATTAATAGACCATCCTTGAGCTAGTAATTTCTTCTTTTTTTTTTTTTCTATGCTATAAAAAATATTCACGATTAGAAATTAATTAATGAAAATTTTGAATAATTTTTAATATAAAGTATATTAAATAATGTATATTATTTAAAGTAATATCAAAATAGAAATTATTTCATAACAAATATATATATTAAATTGTCTCATAAGTTACTTCATTATTTTTCAATATAAAATATATCACCATATAAATAAATAGATTGCCATAATTAACTGCTTTTCAATTAGGATTTAAATATTATTGTACATTTTCTAAAATAATTTATCATAAATGGAAATATAATTAAATTTGTTTAATATTTATAAAAGACATGTTATATCAATTAGGATTTAAATAATATGCGAAGTATACTTGCTAAAGTAGTATTACGTCTAAATTTTATCAATCGTTAAACATTTATAAAAGATAGTCGGAGAGAGAAGTTTAAATATTATGGACTGTTTTTAATCCTCGTTTCCTCCCTCTCTCTCTCTCTCTCTCTTTCTCACGTGCTAGAAGAAGCATTGTCCCAAAATGAAACATTTTCAAAGAGCCGAAAATGAAATCGCTAGGATTACAACGGATCCACGGAGATTTAACAAAAGGTTTACCGTAAAGACAAACTCATATGTGTCAAAAACGATAAATGAGAATTTTAACGTTCTATATCACAAGTGTATTTTATGAAATTTGTATATCAATACAATGAGGTGTTTGCAATTAGTATACATTTAATTTCATCTGTATATAGTTACGATATCACAAATAAAAAGAAAATAATGTTTATAATTTAAATGCATGTACAATGGATATATACAAAATAATTACAAATGATCCATAGGAAATTATCATCAAGGTTTTCATCTTTCTCTTTTTTTTTCACACGTCATTCAATATTTTATTAATAATATCTTGTAAAATATAATTCTCTAAATTTGATGAATGATTTATAATTAACCCGTAGATTAATATGCATACAAAGGGATTGGTTAAAAATTTTTAAGATTACTTCGATAAAAGATAAAAATTAAATGATCGAAAAGAAATATTGTTTTTTATGTTATGTTCAAGATTTTTAAATCCAACCATGTATACGTATGCCTTTTAATCATCTTATACACCTTTACATATACCTTTTTACATATTTATCATAATATTATTTGTAAAAATCAATTGGACAAGCTTTGAAATATACTTTTTTCTGACTTCGAGATGATAAAAAATGTATATAAAATTGTCAAGTAGAATAATTTAAAGATGTATAGTTAAATTTCTTATAAACCACAATGAGACAAAGCTAACAATAAGATACTGTTTAAAATGTTCAAGATTAAGACGAAGATTATCCTGATTAAAGACAAAGAACTCTCGGATCAGAATGGTTGAGTTACGTCTTTCAATTAGCAACGCCATTAGTTATTCCCTTAGTCACTTAAACAGAGCTAATAACTCTTTATCGGAAGTAACGAGATCTCATGAGGTGCAATCAAGCAAATAATAAGCGATATTACCGAAGCGTTTCATTGACTGAGGTATATAAGTTACATATGTAGGTATGTAACAGCTACCAACAGCCAATGTCGTTTAACTGGCGATATGTCTGAGGTAGTTGGAATAATGGCGAACCGATATCGTAAAACGCTACATTGTCGTTATCATCGACTATCGAGTATATATGCTACACTGCTGTATCCCCCATACTACTTCTATGACAATGTATGTTTATGTGTATAGGTTTACATACACATACTCATGATTATGTCTCCCACGACTATGATTTTGAAATTGAAAATAAAAACAAATTGTTTGTGTTTTATGATTGGTAACTAAAGTTTCTTTTTTATCTCCATTGATATTTATATTAATATATATATTATACTATAAAAAAAGAAAATAATATTATTTTATTATTAAATATAACATTTACAAATACCATTATTTAATAATATTTATACTACGAGAGATATGGTTATGGTTATATTATAGATAATATTATGATATTATCTACTATTACTTATATTATATTGTATTATACTAGTGTATTATTTTCTATTATTATATAACATGAAAAATGAACAAAGTTGTATAATATTATATCATCCTAAAAGTTTCTTACTTTTTCTTACAATTAGTAACTTTTTCATGTAATTTTACTAATTAATATATAATTATTATTTTACTTTATTACCTTTTACTATACCGTATATTACTTACAGCTTTATGATTTTCAACACCGTGTTGAGCTAATTGTCAGAACTTTTCAGCTTACCTCGTATTAGGTTCAAAACTTTTCAACCCTCCTCGTATTAGGCTCAAAACTTTTCAACCTATCGTCGTTTATTAGGATCAGAATTTCTCAGCCCTTACATGTTGAAAAAAAACCTCAATTCTACGAAGACTTCGAGTATAAAAAAAGTTTGAAAACAACTGAACTAAGTTATATAGTTAAAAAATAAACGAATGAGTGTGTGTGTGTGTGTGGGCAAATATTATACACATTTTAAAACGTAACTCCAGTAGTAGTCCAGTCGAATTAGCATTTTGACAGGATGTTGCTTCGACCTCCTTAAAAAAATTTGAGAGGTCGGGAATGTGGTCTACATTAAGAGGTCCATTATGCGGCCGCTGAAAATTGACAATATATGGGCCAAAGTAAATGGTCCATATATTGTCAGACAAGTAGTATAGGTCAGAGTATGGTCAGGCAAGTAGTATTAATTAATATTTTCGAAAAATGAAAGTTGCATATTGTTTTTTAGGTCTCCTATATTGAATAAAAAAATCAGGAACGATATCGAGTCGTCGTATTATGTTAGGCGATTGATAAAATAAAAATGTTCTTAATTAACTTTTCCTCTTTGCAAAAATGCTATATTCACTTCGAAGAATTCTACTGTAGCTAATAATATGTAATAGAAATTAAAAACTTAGATTAAAGTCAAATTATAAATGACAAGAAATTTATATTCGAAATAACGAGGAAAACGAGACCTAAAAATATTAAACACATTTGAAAGGAAAGTTTTCATAAACAAGTCGTAAGAACGTTATCCTCAGGGTATTAGTTTCGCAATCTTATCAGGCATTATTTAAGGATGTCGAGAAAGGGGAAACCACTGAGAAGGATATCATTTTCAGATTCTTACAACTATACTACCAAGCTTCAAGAATCTGAAAAATCGTTTACTACAGTTCTGCAGTAATCGTCGCCGTTATTCTGATTTATGCGAGCGAACGATCCTTGTACGCTCGTTTTCCAAGTACTTTTCAAGAAAAAGAGAGTTTTGTCCTGAGAAAACATGAAACGAGGATGAGAAAGGGAAAAAGAATAAGAATAAAAATAAATGGATGAGAGGAAAAGTAAAAAAGAAAGAAATAAAGAAATAAACGAAAGAGGAAAACGTTACCTCAGACTTTTAAGGGAGACTTCAATCCTACATTCAATAAGACGAGACGACTTTAATTTAAACTACGCCGAAACTCAATTTTAAGCTACGCCTTCTCATCTCCTACGTTTTCCAACTTGAATCCGATCTCCCTCGCTCACCTAACACAAATCGACGTTTATAAATTTCGCGAAATTAATATAAAATGAATTAAATTAAAAAACAACAACAAAATAAAAATCAAATCAAATAAATTAGACTATAAAATTAGAGAAAAGAGTAAATAGATTTTGACGATAGTTTTAAAAACTTTCGAAATAATCTTATAATAATTTTTGTGTTATTTTCTTTGATTTATTTCGTATATCGAAGTAGAACGTATGTTAGAAGGAATTAACTTTATTGGTATAATACTTTTTTAATACTATTCTCTCTCTCAAAGTTATAAAAAAGCATAAAAATATAGTTAGGGTACGCCTTGTGATATCATTCCTGTAGATGTAATTCGTGAGATTGTAGGTTAATAGCTTCAGTTAATACGAGTAAAGATCCATCCGATACAATGTAACAACTTTGTAACAGGGTACTTCGAGTATTATCTCGAAAGAAAAAGAAATAGAACAAGGAAAAAGAACATTTCTTTCTTTTTCCTTTTCGTAAGAAGAAAAATGTAACAAATAAAAGGAATTAGATAAAAATACCTGCAAACAAGGATCGAGTTTTCTTTCTTCTAACTCCTTTTATTCGTCATCCAAAAAATAATTATAGTCTTTTGTAGAAAAGAAAAGAAATTACAAAAAAAAATCGAAGATGAAAAGAGAAAATAGGAAAATCATTTCAAGGGTTCTTTTATTTGTTATTTTCGAGGCTATTATTTGTAAATTGACATTGAATCAATCGTAATTTTCAATACATAAATACCATATGTCATTAGCACGTTCACTATAATTATACATAATGAGTACTTAAGCCGATCTTCAAAGCATGGATTAATTAATGTCGGGGTGGTATCGTCACGTATTAACAGATTCATTTGATTATATTATTCTAATTCGAATATGAGTATTATATCCCTTAAATACTAATATACTATTATATATATTTACTAAATTTATGACAGAAACTCAAAAACTACCAATATAATCGTGATTACAAACTTTAAACAAACATTCACGAATTATCTCGTATCAAATACGTTATCATATAATTCACTTAATTATAAATATTAATAAGAAAGAAATAAATACTGACATATTATTTCTAATACGAAATCATTAATTAAAAATGCAATTAAAATAAATACAAAATAAAAAAGAAGAAAAAAAAAATTATGAGAAAAAGGGTCGTATTGAAAACGTAATTACTTGTGGTTAGATAAAATCCATGTAGTATAAAAGTTAACTAATAATAAAAGTCAATTGGCAAAAGAATAGTCAAATTAGATGAGCACCTCTTTTAGCTTTACTCGTGGAATGAATCGTATAAACTTTCTCACGGAAGTTACCGAATGTATGTGCAACTTCCTAAAGAGTTATGACTTTAAAACTTCTTAACTCGCTCTCTCTCTCTCTCTCTCTCTCTCTTTCTCTTTCTATTCCTCTATCTCTCTACTCTTCTCTGTAAGGTCGTTGAAACTTACTCATTTCTCTTTGGGAATAGATCGTTCGTTCGACGAGTTGCAAGGCAATGTCGTAGCAACTTTTCGAGTGATATTTCTCGCACTTTTATATTCTCCTTTTTTTCTTCTTTCACTTTTCCATCTTCTACTTCTTCTTCTTCTTCTTCTTCTTCTTTTTCTTAATTTTCATTTTAGTTTACTTCTTAACAAGGAATGACAATTTATTTTTATTTATTTTTTCTCTCTATCTTATGAAACAAAAAAAAAAGAAGAAGAAGAATAAGACCACTATTATCTATAATAATTTTGATATCAATTTTTCTTCGATAAATATGCTGCCAGGCGTAAAATCGAATTTCCTAGCTTCCGAAATTATACTACAGGACCGGGATAAGAGGATTTCGATATGATTCGAAAACCCCCTTAAAATATTCACCCCCTTCAAGTTTTTATCCTAACTTTGCGACCTAAGATTTCTAGACATAAATTCGATAAAGAAAACATCGGTACTTTTTCTTTTATGAAACGAATCTGTCTAATGTCTGTCAGCTTTAGAATTGAAATGAATGAATGAATGAATGAATTTAGAAAAAATAGTTCAAGGTCAATAGTAATTACGTTAGTATATGTATTTAAACATTTTGTTTCCTTATTGTAAAAAAAATTAATATATATCAGAGAAACATAAATATTATTGTCTAACTTAATCGACAATTTTAATTTGATACGTATTGTTAAATTGGATAATATATGTTTGTGTGTGTATGTGTGTGACAGAGAGGAAAAGAGAAAGAGAGAGAGAGACAGGAAATAAAGAAAGTATCTCTTGAGATCCAAATAAGTAGTACCAATTACCGAGATTCTCATTCGTTCCTTAACATTCCTGCTGTCCCTCGAAAAGCGTAGTTTCAGCCCTTTGATATCATAAGATGCGATCTTGGCTAGCGAACCGCAAACATCCACTTCTAATACGAACGAGTTGTATGTATATGTCGTGTATATATATATATATATATATACATTGTGAAGAAGGAAGAGACGACTACTAGAAACGGTACCCTTATGTTTCGAATCTCAAGCAACGTTTACTTAATCAAGCTTTTCGAGTAGTCAGAGAGACAAGGAGAGCAAATAAAGGATCAACCATTTTCAAAACTATATGTATATCCTGTATGTTAAACCAATCGAAGTTTATATACATGTATATATTATTGTATTATTATTATTATTATTATTTCATGGGGATTTTTAGATGTTTGGATTTTATAATTCGAATTTTTAAAAAAATAAAAAGAGAAAGAAAAGGATTTACGGTAAAGTAAAATAAATTTCCTTTTTTAACACGTTCTAATATTGTATTTTGAAATAAAGAAAATCTTAAGCAACACGATCGTAGTTTAAAAGTTCGATCAGTTTTAAATGAGAAATGTCATTGGAAAATCAATCCACCGATAGTCGAATCTTTCGAATGAGTTTTAGTCAATCGATAAGATCCATTAAAGTGAAGGAAAATCGAAATTGATATAGGATGACACATGAAATGTTAAGTAGTACGAACAAGGAATCTGTTATATGGTCAGACAATTTTTTTAAAGTGCGTACCAACTTTCAATCTCTCTTTTCAATCTATCTTCGTACTAACAAAGTTTAGAAGTGTGAAAGTATTTTTCGTAAATATAATAAATATAACTTCGAAGACATGTATATATTGGGTTGGTGGAAAAAAAATGTCGGATTTTTGTTCACAATTCAATTGGAAGATCCGACATTTTTTTCCACCAACCCAATATATATTATGCAATAAATATCGAATGATAAGAATACGTGTATTCTTTAATTTTGTTTTAATCATTTCTTAATCTTATTATTTTTAGTCGACACTGAAACCGTCCGGCACTCTAAATTAAGGAATGGAGGGAACGTGGCAGTGGGAGCAGCGAAAGCACTGCCATATTATTTTGATTAATCCTTGGTCGTGTGTAAAGACAAACCCAAGAGAAGTTGCAGGTAAGATTTAAAATGAAGAATACAATTTGTTTATATCAAGCGATTTGTTCTAAAGAAAAATATAATAAATTTGAAAATTTGTCGATTACGCGTGCACTTTATTCCACATTTTCGATTAAAGTTTTTCGTGTAGAATCATCTCCTACTAGCTTGTATTTTGTAAGTATAGGCTACCTTGTATATTATATTACAAATTATAATAATATATGAGTGGTTGTATCTGGAAAAAGAGCTTATGTTACGTAACAAGAAAATTTAACATAGCCCTTTCTTCCAGACACCATTCCAAAATATAAATCAAGGTTATAGGATAAAAATATTATATGGATTAATCGATCGATCGATCAATTTAATTTACAAGTTGTACGAAAAAAGTTAATTGACAATTAAAAAACAGTCTGCCGATCTAATGTTCAAATTTATTTTTAATTTGTTTCTATATAAAAGGATGATAAAAATAAAAAAGAGTACTGCTATTGCCGTTTTATTAATTTTTCTTTTCTTTTTTCAATAATAATTATTCATCGATTAATCGATTGGTTTGATTTAACTTGCAATTTAAATAAAAGATACCTATTACTTACACATCGGCAGTTGAAAGAGTTTTTAAAAATTAAAATGATCAATCTTGCATATTACTGAAAGATGTCCACTTTATAGCACGTTATACTTTTCTTTTTTTTTTAACACTTCATTTTTTTCTTATTCCTTACCGGGAATGTGTTTTAATCAGAAAGAAATAGAAACAACAGGAATGGACCTTTTCGAACATCATAACTGTTACTATTTTTCTTTCTTTCTCGTCGTTAATCAAATTCGATCTTTCCAACGCGCAAGACCGAAAAGATTATTACTTTAACCCAATTCCACCTGATCGCTTCGATTGGTGCGATAAAAATAATTTGTTTTCGTCGTCGAAAGGAGTCTCTCGTATTCGAAATTGGTCGCGCGCGGATATATTGCAGGAAACGATTAAAAACGAAGAAAGAAAGGAAAAAAAAAAGAAAGAGAAGAAAAAGGAATAATCCTTTCAAAAGTATCTCTAAATTAAGTGACTCGTTGTAAAAAATTGTTATCTAAAATATATTAGTAATTTTAATTATTATTTTCTTTTTTACAACGCTCATAACAAATTGCATCGTTTAAATTTCTATTTCTCATTTAAAGATGATATTTTTTAACGAATGCTACACATTTAATCCTAACTCTTTGATCAATCGTTTGATTTCATAATTAAATATACATATTTAAATAAAAAAAAAGAAATATCAACAAAATATATATTTCGTTTGTCCATCGTATTCGTAAATCATTCCTTATCCGAAATGATCAAATTTTATTAAGTTCATCAAATCGAATCGTAAGATCTGTATTACAGATAAACGAGAACGACTGCAGAACAATCCTGGTAAAGAAGAAGACAACAGAAGACCTAATAAGTGGACCGAAGAGGAACAGGAATTGCTGTAGCGTTGGAAAGTGATTAGAAGGGGCTTCCTTTATTTTTTTAATTTTCGGCATTCGTCTTTTGAAAGAAGAACGAGAAAGAGAAAGAGAAAGAGAAAGATAGAAAGATAGAAATAGAGAGAAAGATACAAAAGAGATAAAGAGGCTCGTTATGGGCCCAACAGAGCAAAACGTAACTCACTGAGCGATGCAAGTAGTTAGGGCTGGGGCCCTGCTAGTGAGCATGTGGCTCACTAGAGAATGAAGAAACAAAACGTCCGGACCCTATCGTTAATCGTCTCCACATTCACCTACCTCCTCGTCGGCGCTGCGATCTTCGACGTTCTCGAATCCGAGACGGAGAAACGACGCAAGGAAGCACTGGATGGTAAAAAAAAAAGACAAATATCATATATTGAATTTATAATTATTTGAAAAGCATGGTAAAATTAATGCACGCTTCGTATTTCTAAATTTTCTTCAAAAACACCGTTATTTGTTTTACAAATGTTTCTTTGGTTGTACAAAAAGTTAGACAAAGGGACAATACGATCAATCTTTTATACAAGTTTTACGTTCCAAATTAAGACACATGCTGTTTGTATTCATTTTATTGTAAATCAAATGTACCCTTTTACAAATAAAATATAATATTCATTATAATTAACAAAAATTAAACTTAAGAAAAAGAAGAATAATAATAATGGATCACTTGTGAAGGATTGTAATTTTTGTTATATTTATCTGTTTAAATAGCCATTGAAAAAATGGTTATACGCAAGTACAATATCAGCGAGGACGATTTTAAGATCATGGAAACTGTGGTTCTGAAAACGGAGCCGCACAAGGCAGGCCAACAATGGAAGTTTGCGGGTGCTTTCTACTATGCAACCACGGTTCTCACCACAATTGGTGATTATTACTATTTTAGAGTACATTTTAATGTTATACTTGGGAAGAGTCTTAAAATGGGAAAACTTCTCATCGATGGGACGGCACTATCGTTAAATGAATGTCTATCTGGCTTTGAGAATCTTTCCCACAAACTTTTTTTCTCACCTCTTTCAAAATAACTCGAATTTGATAGAGGATTATAAAAGGGCTTGTATAAGAATTTCTTACTCTGTGGATACACGAATTTTCAAAAAGTATTTTTTTTTTTAAATTGATAACGCGTTTTATATGTGACTTTTATAAATAGTAATAATTATAACAAATGAATTATATTGAACTAAAAATATGAAGAAGTAATAGAATCGTCGATACTTAAAAAAATGAATTAACTTTGGTACTTCCAAACGTTTCAATCTTATTCGTTAGACAATATTATCTTCCTAATAAGCTACTTATTTAACAGGTTACGGACACTCAACGCCAAATACCATAAGCGGTAAGCTTTTCACGATGTTCTACGGTATCGTGGGAATCCCGTTAGGACTCGTGATGTTTCAAAGCATAGGTGAACGTCTTAACAAGTTCTCATCCGTTGTAATAAGGAACGTAAAGATGCTTCTCAATTGTAAGGATATCCAGGTAAATATAATTAAGATCTCTCTCATTATTTGTTCTAATTCCACTTAAACAATAAAATATATATATGAATTTAAATTAATTTGTTTTAGGCTTCAGAAATAAATCTGATCTGCGTTGTGACAACTTTGTCATGCTTGACTATCGCTGGTGGTGCAGCAGCGTTTTCCAGATACGAAGGGTGGTCTTATTTCGATTCCATCTATTACTGCTTCATCACTCTGACGACCATTGGCTTCGGTGATATGGTAGCTTTGCAAAAGGACAATGCTCTGAACAATAAACCAGAGTACGTAATGTTTGCCTTGATCTTCATTCTCTTTGGGTTGGCGATCGTTGCGGCATCCCTTAATTTATTGGTCCTAAGATTCGTCACGATGAATACAGAAGACGAGAGACGAGACGAGGCCGAGGCATTGCAGGTGACAGTTACATTTTATTGATTATTTATTAATTATAATTAACACTCGGAAAAAGCCCTGTTATCATCCTTGTTAAGAAATATTAGAATTTATTGTCAACTGTATATAGGCGGCACAGGAAGCAGTACGCTTGGAAGGTGATGTGATAACAGCAAACGGCTCGATACTATCGGGACGAATCGGTAATCATGGTGAAACAGTATCGTTTGACGACGAACCATCAGTATGCAGTTGTCGCTGTAGCGGTTTTCAAAAGAAACGTCGGAGACCACGTTTCACGGTTCGTCGTTCACCAGGCAAGATTTCTCATCTATTACCGATGCAGCAATTTCCAGAACCGAATCAAGAAGCCGAATTGAGATCACCCCAGTTAACGCCGTTGCTACAGATACAAACGTTGCATCAACATCGTGCCAGTATCTGACAACGTTCTTATGTTTCTTCGTTAACTTCCATAGAACTTCAGCCAAGACGAGAATCCGTCTGATCCGCCGTAGAAGTTAACTATTTCGATGTTCGATCAATAACTATATCGACGACCGTGTCAAGTAAAATATCTCGTTTTCTTGTAATCGTTGTCGTCGTCAACAGTTTCAATGTCATTTATAAAAACCTGCACTGTGATGTCAACGGTTCAACTTCAACTTTTTTCATGGATAAAAAAGAAAAGAAAACAAAATAAACTGAAACAAAAAACAAACTGTCTGTTCTGTCTGCTATGTATAATAGCAACACCTCGTGCTCTAACGTCATAGAAACAACGTCGGTGGAGTGTGAAACAAGTAACGTACTACAGTTTAGCGGCTCTTCCCTTCATTTTTTACTCGGACAAACGATATTCAATAAAGATATGTCATTTCACTTCAAATGAATACGTTAAATTATTCATTTCATTTTGACCATAAGATAAAATAAATTTGTTTCTTATATGTCGAAATCAAATTATTCTAATACAGGTATATACGTATGTACATACTTATGCGTGTTGCAAATTATCATAACAGTAAATACCTGACATTATGTTTAAATTAACAAGTCAGCGGAGGAGATAATTGTGAAGAAGTATAAAAAAAAAAAGAAAAGAAAGAAATAGAGATTGATTCGTTCGAGTTTCTCTGATTATAAAGCCCAGACGTGTGTTATAAATGTATAACACACATGGTAGAGATAAGCGTTCCACACGCGGATCAATTTTCTTGCCTTTCATCGAGAAGTAATATCTATTTGAATATTTTTTAATGTCAAAGAATATATCTTTAGTATTTCAAATTTCGAGATGGTATACGTATATGAGGTATACGTAAGAGTAGTATCCATGTGAAGAATGTGGTGGTTAGTAACGAGCCAGCCGAACGTTTTTCATGCGTGTATCATAGCTACGAAATTCAAAAGTTTCAAGGAATGAGAAAAAAGAAGAAATGAAAAAGAAAAAAAAGCAAAGAAAGAAAGCTTTAACGAAGACACGACCAACCGAAAAAAATTTAAAAAAAAATCTAATAAATAACAATCTCGGATCGTTCGACGACTCGTTACAATAAATACAAATAAATTTAAAAAAAGAAACAATATATATTAAAATAAAAAAGAGAACAAAAAATATATTACTAACAACGGTCTCTAGTATGTTTCTAATGAGAACTCGACGTATTTATCTATGTCGTGAATCGTGCACCGATTCGTGATTGATAGAATTCGATGAGAAGCCAAACGATTCGATTCAACGAACTCGTCACTTATCGTTACTTCGATCACAAAATAATAATAATTATAATAATAATAGTAATATTATAATAATTATAATAATAATAAAATAAGAGAGAGAGAGAGAGAGAGAGAGAGACGAAGTCAACTAATTATTCTTCGTTATTATTGACTACAAATCAACAACAACAA
This sequence comes from Mischocyttarus mexicanus, assembly GCA_023678845.1. Taxonomy (NCBI): domain Eukaryota; kingdom Metazoa; phylum Arthropoda; class Insecta; order Hymenoptera; family Vespidae; genus Mischocyttarus; species Mischocyttarus mexicanus. Next base: position 391,250 of record JACGTP010000050.1, on the reverse strand, counting down.
AAAAATAAGAGCCAAGAGACATATAAATTCAAGATTTGTAATATATTAGGATTATAGTTACATAATATATGAATAACAACGATCTTACAGATCGCAAGTCATTTTTATGAATACAAGATACCAAGGTGTTACGAAGAAAAAAAAAAAAGAACAATGAATAAATAAACGAAAGAGAGAAAGAATTTGAGAAATAAAACGAATTTGAGAAGCTTTTAGCTTAAAAACTCTTTGCACTCTTTGCAAAAACTCTTCTTTTTTTTTTCATTCTCCTTATTGTTAGAAGTATCTGATATTTCTTTATTCTCATATGAAAATGAAGATATCTTCTAATTCGTGTACGTTTTACATAATATCTTAAATCCGGATAAATTTTGACTTTAATAGACCGGTATTTTTGACGAATAATATTTATATTTATTTATCTGCTTGTTATAATTAAATTCGTAAAATAAGTATTATATATTTGATTGGTAAACGAAAAAAAAAGAAAGAAAGAGAGAGAGAGAGAGAATACTATCAATTGTTCATTACTTAAAATTAAAGATTGAGCTAAAATAATATATTACGGATATTAAACGGCGTTTTAAATCAATAAGATAAAACAAGCAAAAATATATAGATAATTTTGCATTTTTTTATTTATTTATTTATTTATTTATTTATTTATTTATAATAGTTAGGTGACGAATATAGAAGAAAATGTCAAGGTTTGCATAAACTAATACGGTGAATAATTTTTCTTTGTAGTACGATATTTCGCTTTTGGAAACAATGCCAGGTGCAAAAGATGAAGAAAAGAAAAAGAAAATAATAATAATAATAATAATAATAATAATAATAATAATAATAATAATAATAATAATTATACTAATACTAATAATACTAATAATAATAATAATAATAATAATAATAATAATAGAACGACCATCGAAAATTGTCTACCCTGGAACCCGTTTCCCCGGAAATATCTTTCTATTATTGGTAGCACCAAATGCCTTCTTTTTAAAAACCATTTAAGATGAATATTAATCGATCGATAATACATAATATTTTAAAATAAGATTCCGAAATGCGTTTTAAAATCCGAATCCAGAATAATAATGAAAACAATGAAGAAAAAAAAAAAAATTATAAAAAGTAAAAAATATAAAACGAAAAAAGAAAGAAAGAACGATTGCTACAAAGAAATCGTTATTTAACGCTAATAAGTCAAATCTTATCTCTTCGCTTAATGTTTAAAATAGAAGAAAAAAAAAGGCCGCGTAATCGGCTTATACGTAATGAATTTCTTTAGAAAACAAAATCACGTTCAATTTATAAATGATGTGCCTGCTTAAGTGTCAAAACGAAAAAAAAAAAAATAAATAAAAAGAAAAGAAAAAAAAGAATATTTGAACGATGATTAAATTGCTCCTAAATAATTATATTATTATTAGTACGGGCAAGTACAAAAAAGGACCCGTAGATAGTAAGAAGGAAAAAAAAAAATGAAGATAAAGAATTTCACAATTATGCGAATTTAGAATTAATCATCCGATTAATCATTAATATCGAATTATTTTATTTCGAACGCTCATTCGAAACGTATAGCTAACTTAAAGTTAAATGTATCAATCAAAATCTATATCTACCCCATTGGATACGAACTTCTTACAAATATATATACATACATGCATACATACAAAAAATACATACATACATAAATACATACGTACGTATGTACGTACATACAAACGAATTTCGCGACTAATTAATTTAAATTTTTCTTCTGCATACTATGTTAACAAAAAACAAGTCAAGTGAGAATGATGAACAATTATTAGGAGAGATTGATTAATTGATTGATTGATTGATTGATTAATTAATTAATTAACGAGCTGATTAATTAGACCGTTTTACAAATTTAAAAAATGATATTATTCCTTTGTGAAAAATTTCGATACTCTAATATAACAAATATATATATATTAATCAAATCGATCAAAATAATCAATTATTGCGTTACGTAATGATTCCTATGAAAAGTCTTATTATTTCAAAACAAGAGCAACACAGTAACAATATATATATAATATATTTCTTATATATTATGTGTGAATTACAGTTCACATAAAATTAATTTGTTCATTATATTTTACAACAAGTAACATACGCATATTCTCATTATAGATAGGATTCGAATGATCAGTTCTGATAAAATAGAACGTTACTCGTTTAGTATTTGTAAAACGAAATTTACTATGTTTCAGTGTGTCAGGGTAGTTGTAAGAAAAAGAAGAAAAAAAATGATTTTTTATCTACCGTAATATTATAAAACGACCATGATGAAATATCACGTACGAGATAAAAAAAAAGAGAGAAATAGAGAGAGTAGAAAAAGGAAAGAGAGAGAGAGAGAGAGAGAAAGAGAAAAAGAGAGAATAACAAATCTATTAAAAATAATCTTACAACCAGGGTTAATACATAAAATATGCTCGTCGTAAGACGCTACCTATCGATTGTAATATAATGTTGTAATATATTATTAAGATACACAAGAAATGGGAGTTAAAATTTCGAATCTAGTTTGACAACTTGTAAATAAGCGTTTTGGATAATTCAAAAATACAGAAATAAGATATGTACAATAAAATATGCCGGTATATTTAGAATTCTATAGACTTATATATGTATGTATATGCATATATATAACTCTATATAAATATATATATACATATATACATGTGTATATACATATATATGTAAATGTAAACGTAAAGCTCACTCTTCAAATTTCTTTGTTTTTTTTTTTTTTAGTAATTACGATTAAACTTTAATGTTAAAATCATAGATGACCGCTTACTCGAGACGCAAAGATCGCATTTTATCTCTAATATATTAAATATATTTAAATTTCTCTTATATAAAAAAAAAAACAAAAAAAAAACAAAAAAACGAACAAAAAAATACCAAAAAAAAAAAAGAAGAAATATTAAAAGAATCTAAGTACGTCGTCAATGTAATTTTGAGAATATTTAACGAGTCACTCTTTTCGTAAGTTTTATTCAACAAATTTCCGTACAAATGGAATTTTTATAAGAAGGAAAATGGATCGAATTGTTTGTTTAAAAGAAAATAAGATATTTTTTTAATGTCGTATCGTTATAATTAAACAATTAATAATTTCAACACGATTCAAAATTTCTTATCATTTGATATATAAATATTTTTTTTTCTTGGATGCAGTTTTCTCAAGTGCAGTCAAAAATCCTGCATAACTTATGTATATTGTCATTGCAATTGTAAAAAAAAAAAATTAATTATAATAATTATGAGAGTATTTCCTTCTTATAATTTAAATAATTCATCGAAGAAGAAAATTTTAACTTTTAAATGAAAATATTGTGGTGCACTTAAAAAAAAAAACAACAAAAAAACAAAAAAAAAAGAAGAAAAGAAAGACAAAAAAAATTGTTAATAATATTTGCATTTCAAAATTGTCTAGTTTCTATTAAGTTTTTCGTCTCGTTGTAAGATAATGTTCCTTTCTCGATTACCATATCGCGATAACGTGATCTAAAAAGAAAGACAAAAAAAAAGCCAGAGAGTAATCATTGATTACATTTCCGTAGACTCTCTCCGCCAAAATTTCTTTAAATCAACCAAACGTTAAATACATTTTTCTAAATGCACGAAAATGTAAACGCATGTATATAAATTAAATAACGATAATGAGAGATATATAAATTGGAATATTTAGGCAGTATGAAAATGAAGAGTTTTAATGTAATTTTGAATTTTGCATTAGCAGATAACGAACACCATAAAGAAAGAAAGTAAGTGAATAGAAAAGAGAGAAAGGAAAAAAGATTAAAAAAAACAAGAAACACTATTTGCATTAACTCATACATATATATATATACTATATATAGTATACTATGTATATATAATTACATACGTACATGCAGTAATACGGTAATATCTATGATTGCTGTAAATTTTCGTTGAAACTGTTTTTGGAGAGTGTGTAAAATTAATTAACAAAGGAGATAAAAAAAAAACAACAAAAGAAAAAATGAAACCCATGAATAATCAAGGACACATTTATTCGCGCAATGTTGCTATTAGTGTTATAGTATAAGTAGTCTTTAAGAAAATACCTAGTTATGAAATTTTATAAGTGAATCGAATATAATTGAGTAAAAAAAAAAAAGTATAAACGAATGAAAGAAAGATAGAAAGAAAAAATTAACAACAAATTCGTTAATTATGTATTCTTCACGATCATTTTAAAAGCAAAGCATGCAAACAAACCCTATTGTAATCTTAATTCATTCATTCATAGGATCAGAGAATGTGAAAAATGTTTGGGAGAGGAGAGGGTGGAAAGAAAAGGGTGTTTAAGACCAAATGTTAATGAAAAATTCGTGCAAATAGACAACCATAAGTTTCACGATGATGATGATGATGATGATGATGATGATGATAATAATAAGATTAAAAATATCTTCATGGTGATCGTATCACTACAATTTTTGCCAATACAATCTATTATGCTTCCTTACGAATTATGTATTGTGCTTTTTCATTTATATTATCTAATATTATTCTCTCTCCTTATATATTTATATATATATATACATATATAAAAATACGTACATATATATATATATAACACTTAACATTGTTCGCTGTTGCGAGAAACGATTTACTTACGATTTTTGTAAATGAAAAAAGAACGGGATAAAAGAAAATGAAATGGTGTAAAGAAAATGAAGATGAGTAAAAAAAAAAGAAAAAAATAACAACAAAATGTGACAGAAAAGAAAAACCATATTTGAGATCTTCCAGACCTTGTATTTAAAAAGAAAAAAAAGAAAAAAAAATATGTTCAAAAATATAATTAAGACTTATTAAGAATTATTAACGGTACTTATTTCGATCGAATGAATAAAATAGATCGATAGTTTGTACAAAAAAAAAAAAAAAAAAAGAAAGAAAGAAAGAGAAAAAAAAAACCAACGCAACATTTCTCATTGTAACGCTAGAAATAGTAAAAACAATTCATCATCTCGTTCGGTTTCCTCTCCCCGACAATTGCGAAAGAAAAAAAAAAAAAGATAGAAACTAAAGAAAAGGATGTCGATAATTTACATATATATATACCTATATATATATATATATATATATATACATAAATTATATTTCGAAAAAAAAATGAAAAAAAAAGAAAACTTGTAAAAAGAAAACTTACACGCATACATACACAAAAAAAAAACATACACATATTACGTATTTATAATATTATCCGTATAATATTATCTGTAAGATAAAGAAGAATATAGTAACAAATTTTACTGGATATACGAACGAACGAGACGAATGATAAAAAAAAAAAAATAAAAATGAAGAGAATTTTAAAAAAAGAAATCTAATCCTTTCAGCTCACGCGCGCCTTAATGAGCGATTTCGATGTAAACAAAAAAAAATCTGATAGGAGACCACATATCCCTCACTTTCATGTAATTTTTATTTAAAAAAAAAAAAAAAATAAGAAAAAAGAGAACACGATGTTTCGCAATTGATAAGACAATGATAACGCATCAAACGCCGAATATTCGTAATAAAGATAAAGAGATAAAAAGAGAAACGTAAAAATACCATGAATACCATATAAATACATACAAATTACATGCAACGTACATATTACATAAAATACATGCATACATACACACACATATGAAAAATACGTTACATAAATAATTAAAATAAATCGTGTAAAGAGACATCGAGTTAAAACAACTGAATTATTAGACAACAAGAAATAAAGAAAAAATAAAACGGGAAAGGAGATAAAGGCTAAAAACGCGTTCGTGCGATTCGAAATAGGTTCCAAAAATCTGCCTGCACACACCGCCACGTATACTGACGTTTTAAGTGGATCGTACTTTGTAAATTACTATGGACTTCCTAATTATATGCTGGTATATATATATATACATATATATATATTATATATATATATATATATACATACATATTATATATATATAATACATATATATATGTATGATGTGTGTATACACATACATATAAAATACGAGTATAAAATTGTATATGTGTATACACGTATATATATTATACGTAAATACATGTGCTCTGCCACAATAAAGCAGTTTTTTCTAATCTAAAAAAATGCAGTTTTGTGCTTTACGTAACCCAAAAACAAATATAAATAAATCCAAAAGGTGTAAGTCAGTTAAAATTTATAGGATTTTTCGCATTTAATTTTTGTATAGATATATATATAACAGTATATGTATGCGATTATTATGAATGCGAAAACAAGGCTGAGGCAAGTTGGAAAGGGCAGGACAGGTCATTGATATCTTTAACAGCATCGAGAGAGGTTACTTGCTGAGCCACAATGACAAAGAAACGTGACGGTACTGTTTATTCTCCTCCCACGACTCCGTACAGCCATTGTTGAGCCATTATACGCGCAGTACCGTACTTAACCTTAGGAGTTCCTGAGACATTTATTTTTGGATTAATGACGTGGCATCGTCGTATGTTTATTATTTTATTAAATATCATATAAAATCTTTTTGATAATATTTTCTTCCTTTTTATTGGTGATTAGATTTTTTTATTATGAAGATGTATAAAATTCTTATACATCTACGATGCTATAATAGAAAGACGATTTATCATGTTGAAGCTTTGACAAAATCGTTGCTGATAGACATTATTCGATCGTGCATATTCTCGTAGTGGGAGTAATAGGGCATGAAAACTTAATATACAGCGGTAACTCGGACAACCTCTGAAACACCTGTTCGATCGATGAAATCGAAATGGATACGTACTAGTTTCTTCGTTTTTTTTTCTTACATTAGAATTACAATTGCAACGATATTTCAATATATTTTGTTACTTTTATTTTTATAAATAAATTGTTATTATTATCATTTTGTTATTTGTATTATATACGAAAGATAATTTATAATATAACATCGTTTAATCGGTTACATAATTACATTTGTAAAATAAAAAGCAAAATTTTATAAAATATTAAAAAAATGAGTAATAATTAAAAAAATAAATTTGAAAAAAGCGCGTAAAACTAATGCGAAGGGAAGCGTCGCTATTGGTCAAAAATAGGACGAGAGGAAAAAAGGAACGTTACACGTCGTTTTGGAAAGCCTCGTGTATAAAGGCGGTTGGCTTGAGTAACGAATCACAAAGCAGTTCCGATCGATAAACGATACGTCGTCGGGGTAACGAATTTGAACGAAGAGTACCGAACGGAGACGAAGTATTACGAAAAGTGCCGAACATTAACGAAACGTAGAAGGGAGGAAACGAGACGCGTATGCGAACGACGCTGTGAGGTCTTCTTCGGCTTCTGTTGAAAGAAACGGTGATCGCGTCTACGGGCGCGGCTTTTGAGTCTCGAGCTGGCGTTATACATGGGAAAATGTCTTCCCTCGACTATCTCGACTTGTGTCGACTCTGTCTCGTGAAGGAACGTGTTACCGTGCCGATTTTTGAGGGCGAGGGTGATACAAGACAAATTTATCTCAAGATAACCGCCTGCCTACCGGTCAAGGTAAGCTAACTGCGCCATAGTCATCGCATACGTGAACCCTCCCTCCACAAAGAAATCGCCATCTTGTTACCATCTTACCGCTTCAACGCATTTGTAATCAATGTCGTAACTTTTTGGACTCCCGGTATATTTCTACCGGATGCAAACGCATTCAATGCGAAACGCGCCTCAAATGCCTTTAAGCGAAATTAAGGCGATCCAACAACGACAATGCTGTTATGCTGTGGATACGTCCTTTCATTTCTCCCTCTCTTTCTTCTCTCTTTTTATCTAACTATCTATCTTTATCCAACTCGCATTATGTATATACATATATATATCTCCATCTTTCTTTTACTCATGACGCCACAAATTCCTTGATACATTTTTACCGCGCATTTTCTTTTTCTTGTTTCTTAATGATTCATGATACATTTCTAACATTTTCATTATACAATTTCTATTGCAAAATTAATTATTGAATAATTGTTTCAAAAAATATTTACTTTGACGAAGATTGAGAGAAATGGAGGACATTGATCGTGCAAATGTTTTCGACATTTTGTTGAATCAGATGCATACTCTTTATTTAGAAAATATGCTCATTTATGTATATATAAATAAGAACTAATGCATTTTTATTTCTCATTTGTAATAAAATGCTTTAATTTCGTCATAGAAATGATCCGATTTTAATCTAATCACTACATAAACCTACTCGAAATTCTCGAAGTGGAAATGTTTATTGTAATAAAAATCGATTATTTCTAAACATTTTGTACACTCTTATTACGAATACATAATAATCGGTCAAAAGCAAACCATACATACTAGTCTATTAAAGTTGTTATTGAGCCTAACAATTTTTTCTTTTTTCTTCAATTACAGGTTGATAGAGAAGACAAGTTACCTAAGAAAATATGTAATGACTGTGTGTATAAAGTAGAATTTATTTATGATTTTTGGAATACATCTGCCAGTTCGCAAAAGAAATTTTTAGAGTGGTTGGGTGAAGATGGATTGGGAGATAAATCAAATTACGCTACAAATGTTCTCAATCAGGTATGTGATGTTTACCTATTGTAATGACGTTGAATGTAAACAATTTTTTAATTTCTATGGTAGGATTTGCAAAAATAAATATAAAATATTATCGATCGAGCATTAGAAAGTATAGATATTTCTTTGTTTTTTTTTTTGGATATTCTTTTGTATGTTTCCCTTGACTACTGCTATAAGCAGCGAACAAAATACATTTCTATAGTTTATCTCTAACATAAGTGTGAATTCTTTTTAAATAATATTTTTTTTCTTCTTTTGTTGTCCATTTTATGGTTCGTTCTATATAGTGTGTTTATAAGAACTACCATACAGAAAATCATTTTTTCTTCAATTAGGGAATTGTAAATATTATTTATATAGTAATGTTTTCTCAAATGACATTAAAGACTAAAATGTGTTCTCCTTTTTTTTTTTTTATTACACAGAATATTATGAAACCAGACACAAACGATGGTAACAGATTAGATGGAAATATGATTCAGCAAGTAAACGAACATCAAAACAATATGAGTATGGGTATGATGGACAACATAAATCTGAGTATCCCCATGATTATGTCCTCGACCGGCCAACAACAAATAACCTCAGTTCCTATGGATGCAAGCGGTAGTTCTGTACAATCTATGCAAGAAATGCCTGGTACAAGTACACAATCTTCGCACGAACAAATCACACAAAATCAAACTAACACGAGTAATCAACAACAAGAAGAAGAAGAAGAGAGTAGTGAGGAAGAAGAAAACTCGGATGATGAATGTGATGGAGATGAAGGTAATTTTATTATCTTATTTTATCTATTTGTTTTTAAGTTCAAAGTAATATTTTTATATGAATAGATTGAATTGTCTCTTAACAAACATTATGGTTATATTTAAGGCCTACCTGTTAAAGAAGAAAGTGAAGAAGATCCCAACAATAGCAGAGTTATTGAGCCAACAACATTTGTAAATGTTTCATTAGCGTGTGACGAAGCTGGTCCTTCAGGACTTCAACAGCAGAAAGTTACTGAATTACCCGACATAGCAATGCAACAAAATGCAGATGGAGATCCCAAATCTGGGTGAGTTTTTTTTTTTTTTTTTACATAATTTAATTATATAAAAGTCAAAGGTATATACAGGTTGTGGCAATTACAAACAATCACACAAACACTTATATTAAAACCATTCAACTTATTTCATATTCCAAATTTCAAATTTTATCTTTCATATAACAATGAGGCACAAATGAACTCAATGATATTTTTAATGAAAATACATATTTGTTTATATTCATTATTTGATCAGACTGTAACTTTATAAAAATTTTCTATGCTATTTATTTATTTATTTATTTATTTATTTTACGTTACAATGTTCATTGAATTACTAATTAGGTGCAAGAAATATATAAGTGAACGAATTATTTCTATATAAATGGTTTTTACGAGTTTCGAAATAGACAAATAGTTCATTTTTATTTTTATTTTTTTTTGTTTTAATAAAAATCTTTCTAGTTAAATTCTTAGGGTAATTGAAAAAGATATCCATATATATTAAAAGATTAAATTTTATAAACTTAAGGTAAGTTCTTACACACTAACCACAACCGCCTTTGATTTTGGATATTTAGCAATTTGATTAAGTTCTTATTAAAAATAATCTTACAAAAAGTTTTGCTAATTTATTTTTATCTATGTAAATAAATATCAATCGAAAAATATATCGAAATTTTAAAGAGAAAGTATATTGAATATAAATATTAAATTGCTAAATACCTTCTCACATTTACATGTTCTCGCATGTGTATTATAGTGTTCGTTCTAAGGGGAAACTGAATAATATCTCCATATTAATTGCTAAGTATATGATATCCAGGGATTGACACATAATTATTTATTAATTCTCATTAAAACGATCACTATCCTAGTCATTGTATATACATGTACGATCAGTGGACAGAGGGTTATTCCATATAAATTTATTTNTTATGAATATGTCGTTCGTTTCTCAATACAGTCGTGCCGGTAAACATGTTAATGCGATATTTGAAAATTATTATAATTAAATATAAAAAAGTAATTAAAGTCAGTTATTGACTTTGTCAGTAATGGTAAAATGTAATCTGCTATTTATAATAGTAGTACGAGAAATTTGCTAAATCCATCATTCAGGAAAAAAAATTAATACCATTCTCGAAAAGTAAGTTAACGATTGTATAATTCTTCCTGGGTTTTGTTCTAAATAACTGTTGGAAAAAAATATGTATATAGTTATTTGTATACTTATTTTTCAAGACATTGAACGCACGGTATCTATAACCTAGTTTGAAATACTAATGATTAATATTTTGTCGAGTATGATAAGAAATAGAGAATGATTTGCTAAAATGAAATTGAAGAGATTCTTAAGTCCAAGAAAGAAAGACATTTCTTATCTTCAATTGTAAATTAATAATTAATTGTAATTCATTAAATATATGATCATATCGAAGAGTAGGGAAGTTTCACTTCATTCCAAGAACAGAAAGTAAAAATAAATGCAAGCTAAAGGATAATTATTACTGAAAAGGTTTAAAATTCACAGCCAAGTGATTAGAAAATCCAATTGAGTATTTGGAATTATTTCTTTTTCTTGTTTTATTTTGTAACAAGTTACAAATAAAAATGTTGAAGGAAAAAAGTTATTAATTGTAAATATGTGGTTCTGTTATGTCATGGAGATGGTTTTAGTATGTTCCTGATAATCAAATCTGGTAATCATTTGCAGAACAATCTGCAAAATATTGAAATGCAAAATAATTATGTTTTCCAACGGGGAAATGATTTTCAATATGAAAATAAGGTAAACAATACTATTAAAAGTATCCCTGCAATATTTGGACTTGAGTATCATCGAGTATTTGTTAAATTAATTTAAAAAAATACGTTAACTTACTTCCAATGTTATCATTACAATTATATTATATTATATATTTTATTTTTGAATACCCATTCATTCATATATTATTTTATACTATATATATATTAGGTGGACCGAAAAGTATAATAATGTTGTTTCTGTGCATATCAATATTTGTTTATCTCATTAATCAAATAATCAGAGTCTATTTCTAAGTCGCGCCAGAGAAAAATAAATAACGACATTACTTTCCGGTCTACCTTATATATATATATTTTTTTTTTACATATTGATCTCTCATTAACTTATTTACCAACGCGACTGTATATATATCGTTATTTCTCGTGCTTTTCGAATGCGCCTCCGCTTTTACAATTATAGTGAAAAATCACATTGATTCGTTTATTGCGCTCGATATTTGAAGTGCGATCACTTAATATACAACGACGGTGATGATGATTCTTAAAATATACATGGAGACATGATCATTCGTCGAAAGATTATATTTGTCTCCTTACCATACGATACCATCATATATTATACGTTTTCGTTAAATTCTACTTTATTGAATACGACAAAGAGATATGATAATAGTGCATCATAATCTGCAAAACAAAAGAAACCAAAAAAAAAATACGAAAGAAAAAAAAAGTAAAAAAGAATGAAACGTATTCCTTGATATAAAACATACGTTTATAATCGACGAGAATTCCGAAGAAGTCGTATGCGACACTAAAAAAAAAAAAAATCGCTCAGAAATACAGGAAGATAGATGTGAGAAGAGGAAACAGCTTGTGTTATACGTCGCTTTAAACAAAATATTAACAATAGGATGATTCTACGTGGATAAACTCTTAATTTCAGGCGAGTATCTCTTCAATTTATGTTGTTAATCTACAAAGTGATTATAGTGTTTATTAGTAAAAACAAATTATATATTATTACCTTTTTCTTTTTTTTTGTTTATTCATATTATCATATGCTTAAACGAATAATTAATTGATATGCATATATATTTCTTTATATATATTTTTACTATTTGTTGTATCCTCCAAGAAAAGACGATGATCGATCGTGACGTCTTTATTTTGACGTTAGATCTTTATTTTGTTCATCGTCTTGAAGTTGAGAGATATCAACCAATACCATGGACTTTTTATATCCGATTGCAAAATACAATACACGAGTTACTCTGATTTTTGTTAAATTTTGCTCGATTCATTTAAACAAAACGCACAAAATCTTGCGTGTATTCAATTTATTTGTGGCTTGCATTTTGCGCCCAAACGTGTTGATCCGTAACATTTTTATATTTCTCGCGTTTTCGCTTTTTCGCTTTTTCGCGCTTTCGCGCCGCACTTTATTTGGCAGCGATAGCAGCAGAATTCGGATTTTACAACAGTGTACCACCTTTCGCTTTTCGAAGTTACCGAAAGACCTAACGCGTTTTACGACGACAATTTAGTTTGTAATTAATGTTTACGAACTTAATTCGTCTTTTCGGGTATTCCGGTGTTGTATTTTTTTCCCCGCCTTTCCGACAAAAATAAGAGCAAACTTGAAAATTGTATTATTATTATTATTATTATGTAATCCGTCATTGGAGAAAGCGTTTAAAACGTACCTTTTTTTTACGTTTTACGTTTTACGCATTCAATCGTGAGGTTGCAGTGAAAAGAAGAATATAAGTGTGTTTGAATAAGAATAACTGATATGCTGTCCTATTTTGAGAATTACCAGTTGAAGATTACACAAGAAATACCATACCAAAGGTGAGACTTTGTTCTTTTTTTTTTTTGTTCCTTTTATTTTTTCTTTTCTTCAATTAGTTGATATTTAACATATTTTATATATATATATATATATAATCCTATCTCTTTCAAGGATCGAAGAATTACCACCAGTGGGGACAATATTTTGAAATTTCGCTTTTAATATCGGATTTTATGCTACAATTCTGATTCATATTTTTATTCTTTATTATTCTTCTTTTTTTATTTTTCTTCTCTATTTACTTTTTCATTCTTTCTCTACATATATACTATCTTTCTCCCCTTGCAGTTTTCCCTTGCAGAATATAACAATTTGAGCTAATCATAAGTCAATAGCGGGCAAAGATAAACTAGACAGTGACTTTTCCAACTTCGCACATGTGTTCTCGTTTTTCACATATTTATATATATTTTTTTTTTTTAATAATAATAATAATTCAATACACTTACGCACTTTGCACGATGATCACTTTGCAAAAATAATACACTTACACTGATACACATACACGTGGATGAAACTGAAAAACACGTATTCAAGCATCAACTCTTTCTCTTACACTCTTTCTCTCTCTTTTTCTTCCTTTCTTTCTTTCTATTTCATTCTATCTATCTATCTATCTATCTATCTCTGGCTCACTATCTGTTGCAAGATCAAAGCAAGCAAAGAACACGAAGAATCAAATGTGAAACAAAAAGCATACCACCGTCTACGTGTTAAACCGAAGGTTATTTTTCTTTGCCGCAATATCTTTGGCTTTTGTCGATTTCAGGGATGGAGTAGGAGGAGGGGGTGGCGAAACCTTTGGAGGATTATCAGGGATGCTACGTCAAATACTTTCACCGTCGCCTTCGCCCGAGACGGGAGAGGCCGGTATGACGGCTATCGGTTGTAATTTCCTTCAGACAAATTCTATTTTTCCGAATCAATCTTCGATGATGCCATTGACATTATCCTCAGCGACTTTGCAAACGATACCATCTCATCTCTCAATGATCTATCCGGATCAAGGTGGTCTTCTGATGGATCAGTCGCAGCTTATCCTCCCGGAGTCCTATCCTTGTCCTACCTGTGGCCTTGAGTTTCGTAGCACCCTGAAGTTAAATTATCACGTGAAAACGAGTCACCCGAGGCGTCCGGAGTACGAGCAACAAAACGTTGAAATTACGGCTAGGTACTCGTGCTCCGTTTGCCCGAGGAGTTTCTTCGTTCTTGCTCACCTAAGGATGCACGAAACGACACACGAGCTCGCGCCACATTCTTCATCGGTAATAGGTGCATCTTCGTCGAACGTGCCTACATCTCGTGGCACGAATTCTACTACCGGATTGATGTCTGGCATGTCCGTCGTCGTACCTACTGGTGCTGCTACGGGCAATGTTGAGAAAACTTTTGGCTGTGATCGATGTCAAGCGAGTTTTAGATACCGTACACTCTTGGAACGTCACAGAAGGATGCACGAACTCGGACAGGAGAAACCCTATTCTTGTCCAAGATGTCTCATGCGTTTCGAGACACGTAATCTTTACAATCATCATGCTAAAACTCACAAATCCAGCATTGATGTCAATGACAGACTCGCAATAGACAGCAATGCAGTCTCTCTAACTGATCCTAATCTTACGATTACTGGAACTAATCCTTCCATTGTCAGTTATCCTCCACCTTCAACGGTGGCTGCTGCTAATGTCAACAAATCGTTGACAACAGTCTCTTATCCTTGTGACTCTTGCTCAAAACAATTCACCACTATTGAATCCCTCACCAGTCATAAGGCTGTACATAGGTCCAGACCATTGGTCTGCGATGTTTGCGGCAAGGGTTTTACTCATCGCAAATATTATGTTGTTCATCAACGTATTCACACTGGTGAGAGGCCTTACCTATGCGCCATGTGTGGTAAATCATTTACTCAAGCGTCTACCCTTACGGTTCATCGTCGTTATCACACTGGAGAACGACCATACACTTGTACCCTTTGTGGAAAGGGATTTGTTACGAGAACTATTATGCTTAATCATATGAAGAAACATTGAAAAGGATATTTTATCTGTTTCTCATGATAGCTTAGAATGAAGATAGCACATTAAAGAATTTTTTGGTTATATATTTATATATATATATATATACATACATACATACATACATATAAAATTGGAAAAACAAGGAAGTTTAAGGTAAGACACAAATTGATAGAAAGATTAACTTAAAACTTATTTTGAACGTTTTTTTATATTAATTGCATATTTGAAGTACCTGGGATTATTGGTTTTTTTTTTCTTTCTCTTTCTTTTTTTTTTTTTTTTTTTATATAACGATCTTAACTTTATAAGAATTTTTGAAGACTCTAACAGGTTGTGTTAGTTGTAATATAATATCGTCAAAAAATGAGATAATTATTTGATACTTAGCTTCTAGTGTCTAATATAGTCTCTGTGATATCATTTGAAATGCCTCTATCATATTATTAAACAAATCAAATGAGAGATGTTTATCGTTGAACGTTAAGAGGCATATAATGAAATACATGGTTAGATAGAAATGGAAGAATAATTAAACAAAAATATTAATGGAGAATGCAGAGTAATATACATTTAAGTAATTATCTCGCACGAGTGTGTTAATTACTCGCGGGAATGGTGTTTTCGTACCTGTATAGGATATATGAGATTTCATTTAAAGTTTAACGTGCCTAAGACATGTGCCTAATTTTTCTTATTAATCTTAAAACATGGATTATAAAATTAATGAATATATGGGAAGCGACGCGTACGTTTTGTGTACATAACTTTTGAGATTATGGGAATTAATGGGAAATTTATGCAAGTTTCAAGTTAAATGCAATTTAATTTGAAACGTGCAGTATATATATATATACACGAATTTAAGATGTTCTTAGGTTTAAACTGCTCAGTATCACAATAGTCTAATAGAAAAGAAATTATCGACAAATTTAGGTGCTTTTTCATGACTGCAAGCGGGCCAAATTTTGCCGCTATAATACACTATAAGTGGTTATAAAACGTAAGTATAAAAATGTTTATACATTTGTACCTAATTAATTGATATTTAGTGACTGCAGGAAAAAAAAATTTAATATAATTATATATACGTATAGTTCGGCGGTGAATAATCGTTAAAAAAAACTATTTTCATCACCTATCGATGTACCCTTTATGTCGAATTAAAGTTATTGTAAATGTTATATCGTAAATATATTCACAAATAAGTATTATTATTTATTTTAAATTTAAGCTCATAATATAAAAGAGTTATAAATTTTTAAAGTATATAAAAAAAAAAGTAAAATGTTCTAGTGTTGAATGGAGCGTCGGTAAAGTCACTTGCAATTATCGACGAATGGTAAACACTCGTATTTGTATAGAGTATAATCCACTATTTCAAAGTATAATTATAATAGAAACTATCATCTTATTTCTTCGGTTATATATATATATATATAATTTAATAATATTAATAAAAATATTTTTCAGTTTTTTTCGTGATAATAGATTGCTAAAACAGATTTAAATTATTCTCTTTACAATGAATGAATGAATAAATAAATACTCAAGAGATAATGCAAGAGATACAATTTCTTTTCCTCGATTTATAAAATAAGTACTATTCCATATCCTTACGACGTACACAAGTTTTAAATGCGAGAAGAGAGACACAGGTATGCACTAAGATAAAGGAGGGAAAGAGAGAGGGAGAGAGAGAGAGAGAGAGAGAGAGAGAGAGAGAGAGAAAGTTACATTGATTAAACAAAAATTGATATAAAATTATCGAAGTACTTTTTATTGTACAACAATGAAAACGATTTCGTGTATACGGTAATCATCCTTGTAAATATCCTGCTTAAAATGTAAGACTCCCTTTTTAAAGAAGAAAAAGTCAAAAGTACGAAAGATTGTCAGAGAACTAGAGCATTGATTGATTCCTATTTGTGTCTCTCTTCTTTCCAGATATTTTGACTCAAAGATCATGATACAACATCAGCCTCAGGAACAACAGCAATGTGGTATCAACGAAATGAAAAACGTCTTTAGCGTTGAAAGCAGGGACACGTTGATGAATGATCCATTGGAGGTAGCAAAGATGAAAAGTGCCGAAGCAATGATGCCTGAGGAAACTATACTTCGATGCACTTTCTGCGGTGACGTATTCGTCAGTGAACATACTTTAGTTTTACATCTACAAAGTCATGAACAGGTACCGGATGAATCGTTTGTTTGCGAGCACTGTGGTTGTAATTATCCAACATCATTAGCACTGATAAAACATCAGGAGGAACACGCGACACCAGACAAAAACTATAGCTGCGAATTTTGCGATTATGTCACTATACATCGACACAGTCTAGTTATTCATAAAAAACATCACGATCCTGAATTGAGGTATCAATGCGAGATCTGTGGTCTTGATTTCACTACACGTAATAGTTATCAAGATCATCAGTTGTTGCATTCTCGCGAAAAACCATTCCAATGCGAGATTTGTAATGCTACGTTTCGCTATTGTCAGGGTCTTAGACTGCACGCTAAACTTCATCAGCCTGATTACATTCCACCTCAGAAGAAACATCATTGCGAATTGTGTAATAAGCGTTTCTCTAGGAAACAAGTATTATTAGTACATATGAAGACACATGGAAACGTAGGACCATCTAATGAATATGTCTGTCCTATCTGCGGTAAGGCTGTCTCCAGTAAAACTTATTTAACGGTACACTTGCGTAAACATACAGGCGAAAAACCACATGTTTGTGATTTTTGTGGGAAAGGTTTTATATCACAGAACTATTTAAGTGTTCATAGACGCACGCATACAGGCGAGCGACGTCATAAGTGTACACATTGTGAAAAAAGATTCACACAACGTACCTCTTTGGTTGTACATTTGCGTGGACATACCGGAGACAGGCCGTATCCTTGCACTTATTGTCACAAATCTTTTGCCTCTAAAACTATGCTGAATTCTCATTTGAAGACTCACGCTAAACAAAATGCACGGCAACAACAAGAACAGCAACGAAGAGAATTGCAACAGCAACAATATCAACAACATGAACAACAACAAGCTCTTGATACTGTGACAATTTTGTTGCCAAGTTAAAAAAATAATGTTAAAAGATTGGCTCGAAAATGTTGTCTCATATCTAAATAATTAGGTATTATTTCAGTATTTAAATTTTATTCTTATTTTGATGTTAAATTTTTTCTAAATCGTTATGCGTTAAAAACAAATTTGTTGAGTTTTCACTTTAGGGACCATGTGAAAGAGTATAATATTAATACTGATACTAAATTTAAATTTTAAATCTAATATTATCTCTATTATTTATTATATTTTATTTTAAATTATTTAAAAAAAAATTTTACGTGCTATGAGAATCTTGCGAAAAAAAGGGATAAGTAATAATCTATGTGATGATTAATCGTGAAGTCTATCCAAGTTATTATCTTTTGTTTTATTGAAGATTATTTATTGTATTTCTTATTGCTATTAAAAAAAAAATTTTGACAGATGTTATTAACTTGGCCTATTCCAAGTGTTGAGCCGTCCATATTGTCTTTAATTTTTATGCATACATTATTTATCTTTAATACTCAGTTTTGCTTCTAGTTATTATAGTAGACTTAGAATCATGCATACTCGTATTTCGTTCCTATTTCTATAGCGATAATCAATTAATTCAACGCCACTTTTTTTTATTCGAGCATCAATAGAAATTTTTATCAAATAAATTTTTTTGTTGAAAGATAAAAAATTATAGTGCCTTACAATCGAGAATATCTATATAGTTCTAATATTGTATTTTATAATGCACATATAAATTTATTCATAATTATCAACAACAATAATAATAAAAAATAATTTTAAATTATACGAAGTTATGAAGTGGCGAAAAGAAAAAAGAAAAACAAGTAGAATAAAAAATGTCTACAAATAAATATATATTTATTCATATACATATCTTTTTTGTTATACTATGGTGTACTTTAATGTAAGGAAAATCTTAAATAAAGTCACGTCCGTATTCTTTTCTATTAAATAAATAATTATATTTCTATAAAAGAAAGTTTTTTTTTTATAAATTATGATTTTTGATAATACTTTCGGTACTTGAAAGTAATATTTTGTTTATGATATTTACAACAATCACATAATCCATATTCTTATTGTCGCTCTAAGAAATGGAAATACTCTTAGAGAGAAGGCTTTAAGATTCATCGTTGAGCGAAGGTTGTTCAAACATGTTGAAGTAAGTAATAATACAAATTGAATATACACTGGTCGATATAATAATTTTTAAGTTAATTATATTATCTCATTTTTTTTTAAATGAGTAAGAAATTTTAATTTTCTCTTTATTTTTTTTTTATTTATTTTTTTTTTTTAAGGCATTCACATCTCGTGATATTTTTAAGACAAACAAGAAAATAAATAAAAAGTAACATTTAAGACACCCTTAAGTCAAATCAATGACAACTCGTAATCACTCTCAATCGATTTTTTCGTCTTTTCAGATATACAAGTATAACAACGACAGTACGAACGAGATCATCGCGTCAACAGCAAAACATAAAAAATGATAAATCTTCGATCATTGTACATCAAGGAAATACTACTGACTTTAATTTCACGTACCAGTGTGAGTCCTGTAGCGAGGAATTTAATACGGAAGCGAATTTGTTTGTGCATCGAACCGAAAAATCAATTCTTAGAACAAGAGAAGCTTTGCGTATGGCTGAAAAAAAATATGAGTGTGATAATTGTGGTGAAAAATTTGTCAAGAAATTATTGTTAATTAAGCATCGACGTACACATTGCAAGGATATTATTGAACAAAAGAAACAAAATAATCGAGAAAAAGTAACGAAATTGAAATCGAAGCAACGACTGATAACTGAGCTAAGTGTTGGGCCGATTGAATGTAACATATGTCATAAGGTATTCAAAAAAAAAAAGTATTTGAATGTCCACAAAACTCTTCATGGTGCTCCACACATTTGTCATGTGTGTGGGGCCAAGCTTACGTCCGAGTATTACCTAAAAATTCATATCAGACGTCACAACAAGGAATTCACTGAGTTCTGTAAGATTTGTAACAAGGGATTTTATCTGAAAGCGACATTGAAAACTCACATGAGCGTTCATACTGACGACAAACCATGCACATGTGAAATCTGCCATAAATCATTCGGCAATCGAGTTTATTTAAGGAGTCACATGAAAATTCATAGTCAGCCTGGTACCAGGAAGAAGTACAAGTGTGATATTTGTGGGTTTGAGACCTTCTATAGTTATTGCTATAAAGAACATCTTTGGACACATACAGGCGAGAGTCAAATTGCTTGTGAAGTTTGTGGGAAATTGATAAGAAGGCAATACATGAAAACTCATATCAGAATACACACAGGCGAGAAGCCTGAGATTTGTGAGTTTTGTGGAAAAGCATTTAGTTCGAGAAAGTATTTGATCAAGCATAGACGTACTCATACTGGTGAAAGACCATACAAATGTAAAATTTGTGAGAAGAGATTCACACAACGTGGCACTTTGAGTGCACATCTTCGTAGACACGACGGCTCCAAATGATTTAATAATCGATAATTGTAATTAAAACTCAGACAATCATCTTGCAATATTTAAAAAAAAGATATTTAATTGATACGCGTTTATTTATACTTTAAAGTAAAGTAACAATTATTCTTCCTCTGAATGGACCTAATTAACAACATTGACTAACAATCATTCATAAATTATAAACATATTTTTCTATGATCTATTAAAAAAAAAAAGTTTCATCTTTTGCTTTTGTAAATCTTATTCGATAGATTTTGTAAATAGTTTTATACATATTGATAACAATTTCAAATAAATTATAAATGTTATTTATAATCCATAAATGGTTTCGTATTACTATTTCAATTAAACAATACGCCACTGTAAAGGATGGAATGCTAAGAAACATATTCTAATAACGTTTTCAAAAGGTTGGTGTATACATTGTTTTCATTTTTTAGTTTTTCATTTTAATCCATAACAATATACGTATCAACTTTTTAAAAAAATTTCAGTTTAAAGTAGAAGTTTGCTCGTTCAATGTCGATCGTCAAGAGATGTGATGTTTGTTCATTAACACATCAAAAAGAAACATCTATTATTTCTAGATACTCACTTTGAGAATCTAATTTTTATTGGAAGAAAACGAGAAACAGGGAGAAAAGTTTTTGACCAAGACCATGTAGATCTTTATTTATTCCTTTTTTTTTTCTTCTTTTAAATTCTTCACATGTGTTGATGTATATTATTTATTCCAGGTGCGACAGGACAAAACATGATGGATATACAATGGAATTATCTAAACATGAAAACAAAGAAATTACAATGAACGATCCTTTGCAATATTCTAAAAAAACAAGAAAAATATATTGCAAATCGGATTTACAAAGAAATGATACACGTCATCATAGTAAATGTTCACCAAACCGAAAATATTCAACCATTTATCAATGTGATGTTTGCGATAAGAAATTTCGAAAGAAGCTTCAACTTGATAAGCACAAACATGAACATGAAAATGAATCAGAAGAAATTATGGACTACAATAATCGTTGCGAAGAATGTGATAGGGTATTTCTTAACGAAAAGAAGTTACATAAACATATGATCAAGATTCATCAACAGGAAAAGCCATATCAGTGTGCTCTCTGTGGTAAATGTTTCAAAACCGAAGAATTTTTAAAGACACATTTAAAACAACACAGCAAACGTTTTACTTGTGACATCTGTGGAATCTCAAAAGTATCTGGATACGATTTGCGTTTACACAAAAAGAAGCATAATCAGGAATATGTAACTCACTGTAAAATTTGTGATAAAGGATTTTACACAAATCAGACATTAGAGAGACATTTGTTAACACATACTGGTGAGAAACCATTTATTTGTAAAATTTGTAATACTTGTTACGCAAGTGCAGCTTATTTAAATATGCATGTCAAGTCTCATGGTCAACGTGAGATACACAAGTGTAATATCTGTAATTTTGAAAGTTACTGGAAGGCTGCTTTGAAAGTACATCTGAAGATACACAGTGGTGAAAACCAAATAACTTGTGAAATATGTGGAAAATCTGTATCGAGTAAAACCTATTTGCAAATTCACATGAGAATACATTCTGGTGAAAAGCCACACGTTTGTGAAGTATGTGGAAAAGCGTTTAGTGTTAAGAAATATCTTGTTGTTCATTTGAGAACACATACAGGAGAAAAACCTTATGAATGTAAAGTCTGTCAAAAGAGGTTTACTCAGCAAGGATCATTGAGTTCGCACATGAAGTCGCACAATGACAGCAAGTAATCAAACCAAAGAATCTATATTGAGTTAGTAATATTTTCAAATGAAAGATTCTGCTCGCGAATGTTTGTGTAAAATGTAGCACATAAAAACGACGAACGAATTTCTCTTACCGTCCATATTATATCATTTATATTCAATTTATTACAACTAATCAAATTTATATATTAAAAGGCACTGATTATATTATTTATTTTTATCATTATTTTATTTTTTTAACAAAATTTAATTTATTAGCTTAACTATCTTCAAACAAAACAAATTTTTATAAAAGTAAAATTTAAATTTAGATTTATAATGTGAAGTTTGATTATTTTATTAATTAAACAATGCCTTATATAAGGAAGTATGATTAATTTTTTAATTAAAGTAATGTAAAAAAATTAGGATTATGCTGTAAAAATCATAAATTAAAACTTACGTTTACTTTGTATGGTGCTTTATTTATACAGTTTTATATATATGTATTATGTATCTGAAATAGATATTATGAGTCATAGATATTCTATCATATACAAAACTATTTGTATTCTCTAAGTATGCATTATTCTCGAATCAATCTATTTTTTTTAATTTTATTTATGATTGAAATAATGGTCTCTATAGACAGAATTTTTCAGCATATAGTATTTTAGAAATACTTGCTCGATGTATATTGCTTTTTTAATTCAAGTGTATTATATTAGATCTATAATTATAATATTAGATAATTTCTCTTATGGTGCTTTTTCTACAAGTAACAAAAATTCTAATTGTATAGATTAATCTATTTAATGATATATTTTGTAATCAATCAATAAAAATCCTGAACGATTTATCAAAAAAAGAAAAAGAATATATATATATATATTTTTTTTTTATTTCATAACCTGTAATCTCATTATTTCGATTTCAATTAATATTATTTGTTTTAATCAGGTAAGTTCTTGTCATAAATATTTCAATTAGATAAAATATGTGAATTTATTAATAATTGCATTTTCAGATTTAGACTGTAATAAAAGGAAGCTAACTTGTGAGATTCAATGTTACATCTAAATAAAAGTTCCAAATTTTAAAAGTACAACGAGTATCGATTGATGTTACTGATTAAACTGTACATTTAATCTAAACAAAAAGTTTTACATCGTAACTTTCAATCAAGTTAATAGTTCTAAAGAAACTATCGTATCAAAATGCTGACAACATAGTAAGTTTGGTAGAATAAAAAAAAAAAAGAAGAAAGAAGATGTATATACATATATATATAGAGAGATTTACAGTACAGTATTGATTAAAATATAAGAAAAAAAAGTTATATTCCCTAATCATATCCCTAAAAATCGTATATATCTTTAACCATATTTCAATGTTATATTTGACTGTCCAGAATTATAAACAACCAAGAGAAAAAGAAAGAAAAGTTATCATTACGTTTAACGACTGACCCAGGCAAATTTTATTTTCATTCCAGATATGAAAACTTATTGGGAAAAAACGAAGATGTCGAAGAAACAACCAAAGATACGTTACTGATAGAATCCATCATAAAGAAAGAAATCATATTAGGAGAAAACGATTGGACGATAAATAAGGACACATCGATACAAAAAGTGAACGAAGAAGAAGAAGAAGAAAACGATGATGAAGATGATGAAGATGATGATGATGATGTTGATGATAATTATAATGATAATGATAATGATAATGATAATGATAATGAAGAAGAAGAAGAAGAAGAAGAAGAAGAAAAAGAAATGAGGAAGGAAAATTTCGAAGATCGTACAGTTATTTTGTTAAAAGAATCAGAAAAAAGTTATTATCAGTGTAATAAATGTACTAAATGTTTCAAATTGAAAAATCTCTTTGAAGGACATTTAGTTGCACACAGTGATGAAAGACCATATCAGTGCGACGTTTGTGGAAAATCTTTTAAGAGAACTAACACTTTAGCTGTACATAAAAGAATACATACACGGGAAAGGAATTACGTTTGTGATGTTTGTGGTCGAGCTTTCGTTCAGGCTTCACAATTGGCAACACATCAGAGACGACACTTTGAAAAATATACCAGATATTGTGAAATATGTAATAAGGGTTTCTTCACGAATGCTGAGTTACATGGTCATATGAATGTAAGGCATGGTGCCAAGGAACACGTGTGCCATTCCTGTGGAAAATCGTTTCCTAATAATCATACATTGGTACGACATACAAAGATACACGATCCTAATTTCAAGCCTATGAAACATCAGTGCGAATTTTGTGGAAAGATATTTGCATATAAGAATTCTTTGGTCGTGCATGTTAAATCTCATACTGGTGAAAACAAATACGATTGTCCTCTTTGTGGAAAATCAGTTTCCTCTA
This sequence comes from Mischocyttarus mexicanus, assembly GCA_023678845.1. NCBI lineage: Eukaryota > Metazoa > Arthropoda > Insecta > Hymenoptera > Vespidae > Mischocyttarus > Mischocyttarus mexicanus. The sequence goes on along the minus strand of JACGTP010000050.1, from coordinate 366,251 downwards.
AAGGTTCACTTCAAGATCATCTTCGACTTCACAGTGGCGAGAAATCACTTATTTGCGATGTTTGCGGCAAAGCTTTTCACAAGAGGACTACTCTCGTCGTTCACAAGAGAACTCATACAGGAGAAAAGCCATATTCGTGTGATATATGTGGCAAATCTTTCACTCAACATTCCACTTTGGTCATTCACAAGAGATATCATACTGGACATAGACCCTATCAGTGCAATTCTTGCAACAAATCTTTCGTCTCTAAAGCACTCTTGAATGCTCACAACAAAATACACTGTATGATTGTTCAACCTACATAAACTTTCAATTTTCACTAACAATAAGTGCTATTGAGAAAGTGTAAATCTTCGTCGAAAAGGTGATCCGCATCTTCTACTATATTTATGAATCTCAAACGATTCCTTTTTTCTTTTTGTCTAAACAGCGTATGACATTAGAATATTATTCTTTTTTTTATCAGCAGCTAAACTCTGTCTGATTATATAAAAAGAAAAAAAAAATCACAAACATATTTGTATCTTTTGTAACCCTTCGAAAATTAGAGAGAATCAATGTCTTAATACGAGATGTTGTTAAAAGAAGAAAAAAATTTTTAATTAAAAAAATCTGTTGTAAGCAAAACTTTGTAACGTGATATAACGTGGAATCTATATTTTCTTAGAAACATTTTGGATCGATTTCAAAGGATTTCGATCGATATCCGCCATCAAAGTCTGTAATATTGTGACCGTAAAATAAACTTAGTATGGATTTATAGTTTCAGTTAAAATATATAGTTTCATTTTACTTATATTGAATTGTGTCAAATAATGTTCGGGTGGCATGATTTCTTGCTATTTATTGGATGCCAGAATCATTAAGAAAGAAACAAAAAAACATACAGATCATCTGATAATAGGAGATATGAGATACTGATGTGGCCATTTGAATTTTCACATTTCAGGTACCAGAACCAACTACCGCCCTTTTCTGAAGGCTATTACCCGATGGTAATGTTAACAAAACTCGACCTGGTAAAGAAGGACGTGGAGCCCGAGATGAGATCAGCCATAACAAAGTGTCCGGAAGAAGATGCAATCGAAGAAGCAGGAAATAATTTAACAATTGCTGTCGGCAGTGATGATGATGGGGAACAGAAGATGATAAAACAAGAAGTAGATTTAGAAGATGAAGAGGATAATCTTTCTTTTACGTATAATTGTAAAGTATGTGGTGTATTCTTTGCCAGTAAAACTCTTCTGGAAAATCACGAAATCGAGCATAAGGGAAAACGTAAAAATACTTGTGATCAGTGCGGCCGAGTATTTCGAACTTATGTTAATCTACGAAAACATATGAAGAAGCACAATGGTCGTAAGGGGACACGTAAAACGAATGGAACTAAAATGGTTAGTCGATCTGGATCTTTAAAAAAAGTGAAAAAAAGAGAAACCAGAATTGGAGTTACTTTGTAAAACCTGTAACAAGGTTTTCCGACACAAGAGTAATTACCAAAAACATTTGTTACGGCACACCGTTGGTGATCTCACTTGTAAGCACTGCCCAAAAAAATTCCGTCTCTTTCGCGATCTCACTAGGCACGAGAAGACTCACTTTTATCCAAGTTACGTGTGCAAGCAATGCGACTACGAGACTACGGTATTAGCTGCTCTCAGCATTCATATGTTACGGCATACAGACAAGGCTGATCTACCATTTAAGTGTAACGAATGCGACAAACACTTCCGCAAGGCTATCGATCTGCAGGAACACTATAATATTCATTCTGGTGACAAACCATTTGTCTGTCAAGTCTGTGGAACTGCATTTTTCTTAAGAAGACAACTCTCGGCACACTGCCGCCGAATGCATCCAGAAATGAAGGCCAATAAGGTGACCAGTACTGCTTGTGACATATGTGGTCGCGTTCTTGCTACAAAGAGATCATTATTCCGGCATAAAGAGAGCCACAATCCAACCAAACTCTATCTCTGTGATTACTGCGGCAAAAGTCTTAGCAGTGCTGAACATTTGAAGAAACATCGACGAATTCATACCGGCGAAAAACCTTACGTATGTGATATATGTGGAAAAGGATTCACTGATTCGGAAAATCTTAGGATGCACAGGCGCGTTCATACAGGTGAAAAACCATACCAATGCGATCAGTGTCCTAAAGCTTTCTCACAGAGATCGACTCTAACTATACATAGACGCGGACATACAGGGGAAAGACCTTACGTCTGTCAGATTTGCAATCGTGGTTTTTCCTGTCAAGGTAATCTCACGGCACACCAGAAGTCCACCTGCGTTTAAAAAAAATAAACAATATTCGATCAACAATGATATTCTTGGTTCGATTCTGTTGTTTATCTGGCAGGCATGTATGTGAGTATGTTTGTGTATGTACGATGGTACATTTTACGCACGTATATGTTCGTAAAATAAAATTTAATTGAACAAAATCGATCAAATTTATTTTCTCTAACAAATTTTATAGTTTAGTTATTGATTTGTATATTAATTCGTACCTGTATTCATTTTCTTAAGTTTCTTTGCTTTTTCAATGTACGTTTCTAATATTCGCAATTACTTTGTAAGACTGTGTTCCATGGCTTTCTTCATACATTACGCTATATTACTCTTTTTTGGTATATTAGTTATATCTAGCTATTATACCTTTTTTTGTATTCTTTATAGAAAATATTATTTTATAATAAAAGAGACGAGCAACAAAAATATTTGTAAATTATTCAGACATATTAATAAATAATATAATTATAATTATTATTATTAGGATTATGTACTTGTATCACAGAATGCTTTTATTATAAAAATAATCTATCTTCTTGAGTCTTCCTGAAGAGTGATCTATCGATTATTGTATATATCAGTGATCAAAGAAATTTTAAATGCGAAAGAAAAAATGTAAGGGATGAATGAAAGAAAGGAAAGAATAATTCACATTCTTTGAGAGAAAGAGGAATTGTGTTAATTTTGAATTAGTATGTAAAATCATAATCTCTTTAAAATTAGTAAAGCATAAAAAAAAATATTTCAACATGCCTTCAATAACACAACGAAGAGAGTTAAACAGGGTGCATTTGATTGTATTTGAAGAAGAACTTTGAAGGATTAAATTCATAAGAGTAAATTAAATCATCTTATACATTGCACTTGATTTTTGTTGTGTATTAAAAATTTACATTATAATTACTATTACTATTACTATTACTATTATTACTATTATTATTTTTATTATTATAATTATTATTATTATTATTATTATTATTATTATTATTATTATTCAGGATACATACGAATTATAAATAAAATCCGTTCATGTTAGTGATCAGTCGAATGTGTGTTAAGAGTGAAGTATGTATGCTTTTAGAATAGTTAATAACTCGAAGCAGTCACAAGATTTTATACCATTATATAAATTCGCATAGTGTATGATAAAAGGAGTGAATAAGGAATGGCACTAAAGTATTGTATAAGTGAGTGAAAGTATTCGTAAATGTATTGTGTACAGAAGTTTAGATTTAACCGTTAGATAGTTACGATGATGATGTAAGGTATAACAGTTAATCAATATAAATAATAATACAAAGTTAAATAAGTTCTTTTTTGCGCTTAAGTAAAGGAAAAAAAGTTAAATTAATAAGCGTTGTACTTAATATTATTTTGCTAAAAAAAAAGAAGAAAATTGCAAAGTTTTAATTTGAGATAATTTGTATGATAAACAAGTAATTAAGAACATTTTGTTAAAGGTCCATCATTGTTTGGTCAATTAAAAATTTTCAATTTTTTTCACTAGCTTTGTATAAAGTTATGTAAAGTATACATATAAATAGACATAAATATATATATACAGAGAGAGAGAGAGAGAGAGAGAAAGAAAGAGGGGTAGAGAGGAAGAGAGAAAAAAAATTATTAAATAAATTATGAAAATCTTCTCAGACCAAACCCATAAGGCTTATTAAAATAAAAAACGTTAGTAAATCTTAGGAAGAACTCCTAATAAGAGTAAGCTTCTCATCGTTTCTACATATTATTACGATTGTATTATCTTTTCTATTTTCTTATTTTTGTTGTTTACTAAATTGATTGGATGTTTCAGATAATTGATATTTATTGAGGACTAATAAGAAGAAATATCGAGAAGAATATGTAATCACATAGTGTTACTGTAAAAAAAATAAGAAATAAAACTGAGTACTAACAGGAATATATATCATATTTTTCATTACTCATGATATAATCTGAAGTGAGATGACAAAAATATGAATGAAACTAAAACTTCTAACAATATAGTGTTACATTATATCTCATTTCATTCGTATAAATTATTAAAAGAAATGTTCTTCGAAATATTATTAAACAAAATTATAGATAGACGATGAAATTTTCAACATCTAACGAAGTATCCAGGCAAGAATGATTTAAATAGCAGTATAAGTACATTAAACATTTTTTTTCTTGGCAAAATCGATTAATTTTATTGTGAAGTGAAATTTAAAGCATTTTTATTTATATAAATACGTTATAAATCTATTGGAAAAGATACCCCTTTTTTTTATTAATTTATATGAATTATTTTTGGTTTTCTTCAAAGTTTATTTAAAGTTTTTAGAATAATAAATAATAAAACAGATAGAATTTAAAATAAAAATGATATTCTTCGCTGTAAAATACGAAATGTTTATTTTCTTTTTTTCAGATACTCGCATATAAGAAAAAAAGATTGGACGTAAAGGCTAAATAAAATTAACTGTACCCATGCATATTTGAAATTTTGATTTCTTTTTTAATATTTGCATGTTGAGACGGATTTTTTTTTTACCCCTAATTTGGTGATGTTCATTCTACTAACAGTGTTTATACTTGTTTCAGAGAAAAATGTATCAGAAAGCAGAGAAAAAGAAGAAACGATGAAAGAGAAAAAACATCAGAAAAAGAAGAAGAAAATATGGATATTAAGAAAGAAAAGAAGGAGGAAAATATGAAAGATTTAAAAGATAATGAGGAAGAAGAGGAAGAAGAGGAAGAAGAGGAAGAAGAGGAAGAAGCGGAAGAGGAGAAAGAAGCGGAAGAGGAGGAAGAGGAAGAGGAGAAAGAAGGAGAAGGAGAGGAAGAGGAAGAGGAAGAGGAAGAAGTGCATCAAGAAAGTACTTTTGTGATTTTCCAATTCGTTAATGCCGGTGAACCAATTTCAGAAACAAATACAATGATAAAGAAGAATGCAACAATGGATTCTTCAGTTAAAAATTGCAAAGAGAGTATCGAGGTTGATTTATTGGATAAAATACGTAACGTTTGTCCATTCTGTGATAAACAATTTAGTAACGAACAAAATGTCGAACGGCATGTAATGGTAGTCCATCAAAGACAGTACAAGTGTGACATGTGTAAGAGATCTTATAACACGCAGACTGCTCTCGATGTGCACAAGGTAATACACAGACCAGATTATTTCTTCGAGTGTATGGAATGTCATGTAAAATATAAAAGTGAGGGTGGTTTGAAACGGCATAATATACGTGCTCATGACAGGAATAATCCAGTTTTTGTTTGTGAACAATGCGGTAGAAATTATAAATTGAAGATAGATTTATCAAATCATATAAAGAAAGCTCATCCATTTGAGTTACAAATTTGTCGGTATTGCGGTAAAGAGGTAAGAGATGTTAAAGGACACGAATATACTCATCAAAGGAAGGCCCGTAAGAAGCTCTACAATTTTCCTTGTCATCTTTGCCCTCAAAAATTTTGTCATAGAAGTCGTTTGGATAGACATTTGTTGCAACATGAAAATGGATTCAGATGTACAGATTGCAGTGAGAGTTTTATTGGAAGTAGAGAGCTTAAAAATCATAAACGTTTTAAACATAGTAGACCAAGTAATTCTACTTGTATTTTTTGTCAAAAAGTGTTTACATGTGTTAGTAATTTTCATCAACACGTACTAACTCACGCTGGAATCCGACCATACAAATGTGACATCTGTGAGGAAGATTTTACTCAACGATCCAGCCTTCTAAGACATCGTAGAAATCATCCAGGACCACTTCCACCGCTAGTCTTACCCAGTCCACAAATTGCTGAACTTGCAAGAAGTTACATGCAGAAATTTCAAAATGGTCAGGTAGACAAAACATCTCATTGAACATGCGTACACGTTTGCGAGTTTTTCTCCATACAAACGTGCTTCGATTTGAATAATTTATTTCGTTAAAGAGAAATATATGTATATATATATTTTTTAATCTAATTCTATTAAAAATTTTAATCTATACAGAATATTACTTGTGTTTGTGTATATGTATACTACACAATGAATCAACTAATAGCGAGAGAGAAAAGAAGAGATTTTATCTTTTTTTCAAGTTTATAGATATTTAAATTTTATATAACAAAGAATTTTATTAAAATAAGAAAACATTTTTTTCTTGTTGATTCATACAAATACATTTTAGGTTAGTCAATATTTATTTTATCTCTTAAATTAAAGATTCTTTTTCACAATATTTAATTATGAAGAAATATTCATCGATAACTTATTAGATCATACTTTATGATTAATAAAATCAAAATCATTTTTAAGTGGTCTAATTAACAAATAATAAGTATAAATATATACAAAAAATTTATTATTTTTTGCATAACAATTATTCAGAGTGCAATATTTTTCCTTTTCCACCACAAGTGCTTAAATGAAGATGTACAGTACGAAATTCATGCTAGATATCATGTATAATTGTAGTTAAGGTCGCAGTTATTATACAATTTGTACTTTGATAAATATATGTATATAAATATTTCATAAAAAAGTATTCAGACTTATGAAAAGAAAATACATGTGATTATAGATAAGCGTAAAAATAAAATCTAAGAATGAACACCATAAAGTGTAATTTTGTGTATGCACTATATGAACTCTATTTGTATTATATATTGTATAATGATATGTACAATGAAATAAAATTAAAAATGTGTATATATTTATATTATAGATTGCTGATAATACATATATTACAAAAACATGGTGATTTTCTTGCAAGTATTACATTTCTATATAAATAGTAAACGTTTTAAGCGTAAGTTTTCTTATTCTACTGTGAAATTATGAGTATCGTAAATATATGTATATATATAATAATATACATATATACAAGTATAAGAAATATCATAATTTACAAAAAAAAGTTACAGACAGTAGTGAGTCAATTGACATCATGATTTAAAAAAAACAAAAAAATTGTCACCATTAGATTCTAATTACGTTTTANAGATGAAATAATCTTTAGAATAATCACTGATTGGAAAATTGGGTTTGAAATGCTTCTAGGTCTAACTCATTCAACTCGCTCGGTCCATCTTTTCTCACAGTAAAATTGGGAGATGACTACTTTCGCATTCCAAAATCTTTGAGCGTCTTTATGATGAAAGAACCAAACCCAAACGAAAATGATTCTACAAAAAAAAATGTAGTGGAAGAAACTAACAGTGATAATTCTATACAAACGAGAAGTAAACAAAAACGTATTAAAGAAAATACTGATATTATGGATGATTTGGACGATACTCCTCTTGATTTTAGAAAAATGTGCGAAGAAAAGAATCTGAAAACAAAGTCTGATAGATTGGTCAGATTAAAAAAAAAACCGTACTCTTGTGAAATTTGTTACCTTAATTTCGATCGCAAAAGCAAACTCACCAGTCATATGTTCAAACATAGTAATTCGAGGCCTCACAAGTGCCGAATTTGTTCTAAAGGATTTAAAACTGGTGCTTATTTATCACGACACATGGAAATACACGACGAACCGGCACAATTACATGCATGCACATTGTGTGATTTCAAAGCTAGAACAAAGCCATATCTTAAAATTCATTATATTCGTAAACATACGGAGGATTACAATTATAGTTGCGAGCAATGTGGAAAAATGTTTAAAGTTCAATCAGACTATACTACGCATATGAAGGATCATGATACTGAATCTTGCGTTTGTGATATTTGTGGATCTTCATATCCAAGCAAAAGCTCTCTCTATTTTCACAAACACTACAAACATAAGACTAAAATTAAGGAATTCGAGTGTTTGACTTGTAAAAAGAAATTTAAAAGTCAAAAGAATCTTGATAATCATGCTGAGTTACATAAAATGAAATATGTCTGTGAACAATGCGGAATGGAATTTAAGTTTAAATATGGTCTAACTAAACACTTGAGAACACATTCTGGTGAAAAATCTTATCTCTGCGCAATTTGTGGAAAAACATTTGGTTGTTTGAGTTCACAAAAAATTCATCTGCTTAAACATGTGGGCGAACGTCCTTATGTTTGTGACATCTGTGGTCAAAGTTTCACACAGAGATCTCCAATGATGTTGCACAGAAGAAAACATCCTGGTGTGCATCCACCGCCACCTCCAATCAAAATCACTAATCTGTTGCACGGTGTACAAGATAAGATCATTATAAACACAAATGTAAAATGAAATTTGTTATTATATATTTTTCTCAACGAGATAAACGCACAAAGAAAGTTAATTATGTATGTACATTAAGCTTGACGTCCTAAACAATTTTCTATTATCTATTTATTAGCCTCGTTATTCACTGAAAATTACACAAAAAGAAAAAACGTGCTTTAAAAAAAAGAAAATTTAGATAAATTACTCGTAATTTCAAAATTCAAGGTTTTTAATTTTGCTTAAATTTTGTTTTCATTAAATTCTCACAAATCTATTTTCGTCCGCGCTCTAAAACTATAACATTTTCTAATTGACTTGTGAATTTAATTCATGATCTTTTATACTGCTATATATATATACATAAAATGCAAAATTATTTTCTCTAACGTATAAAGGAAAAAAGGAAAATTAAAATATATCTTAATAAAATATATTTCTCTCTGGGATGATGCAATGTACAGCATAGACTTTATGTGATATGTATTTGAATTAAATGTATGTTTTTGATAAATGAAAATAATATGTACTGTTATCATAAAAATAATTGTATTATCGAATGTCTTTACGATTTTTTGTTTTTATTTATTATTTTTTATTATAGACAAATGGCAAAATGTTATATCTTCTTACGTAAATAAGTCGATATAAAATGAGATTTTAAAAAATTATATCATTTGCGATATTTGCTCGTACCCTGCTATCGATAATAATTTTATTGTAAATGCATTGATTTATATATAAAATATAATTTTGTAAATACTCTCTATATCCTAAGTATTCGCTATTTAATATTTCAATTATTATTTAGAAAAACTACAAAATATAACAGGAAATTCTTATAAATTTTATGTTAAAAATAAGGCAAAATGATTATTTTGATTTTTACGATTTTTACAGTGCACTTAAATACATTTACTTTTAATATAATAATAAAATTTACAAAATAGATTTATTACAGCTGCTGTACAGTTATTCGACTATTCGAATTGCAAGTGAGAAAAGTGTTAGTGATGTTCAGCATAATTCGAAATGGCATTTTTTTCTGATTCTAAGATCATCCAATTGACATTATAAAACTTCTGACGTAAGAGAATCTATGTCTCTCTTTCTTTTTCTCTATTATCTATGTATATTTGTATATGCGTATTAATATATATATATATATACACAAATTTATTGTTTTAGTAAGAATATTTATCTATATATACAATTTATTTTTTATTGTATATATAGATAAATTAATTTATTAAATATATGTTCTCTTCTTTTTTTTCTAACGAAATTAATAGTAAAATATATTTTAATTTTTTAGGTTCGCAGTTCAAGATCCACTCGAGCAAAATTATCTCTTAATACACAGATCTGATGACTATTATGCAGTGCCAATAACAATAAACGAATCATTATTGATAAATGAACCAGTAATGAACTTGGAAAAAACCATAATTGAAATAAAAGTAGAACCTACAGATGAGAGTATTCTTCCAGATATACAAAATCCATTAATAACTAACAAGCATCTTGAAAAGTTGAAAACGGATGTGAACGATGTATTTACCTGTTACGTGTGTAAGAAGCTTTTTAACACAAATTCGGACCTGCAACTTCACCTGATGGATCACAATGGCACACATGAGGACAAGAACGATGACACGCAAGATGACAAGAATTGCAACAAGTGTTCGATGTGTAATGTTTTGTTAAAGAACAAGAATACATCAAAACTTCATATAAACACAAATAGCTCCAGTTCTAAAACGTATTATTGTAAAAATTGTGAAAAATCTGCAAGAAAAGATATCGTGATAAGTACTTATTTAAAAATTTCTCGATTCTGTTGTCCATATTGTTCTAATGCGTATAATCACAAAAGAGATTTAAAAAGACATATGAAGATAAAGCATTCGAAACAAATTGATTACACTTTATCAGATGATATACTCGTTAAAGAAGAAGTAGTGATTCGATTTTGTTGCCCATATTGTCCTAAGAAGTATAGTTACAGAAAAGATGTAAAAAAACATTTAGAGATAAAACATTTCCAAAAAATATATATAGAAAAAATGAATCCTAAGAACAATATTGATAATAGTGATAAGATGCTTAAAAATGTATTATCACCTATTGTTTGGAAACGTAAAATTTTAAGAAGAAACAAGAGAGATAAATCTACATATATTCATAAGTGTCCTCATTGTAAATGGTCTTTCAAAAACGTTTCTAATCTTGAAAAACATATGCTACGACATAAGCTTAATTTTTTCTGCGACATCTGTAGAGCGAAATTCAAATATAAAGGTTCTTTCTTGAAGCACAAAGCACTACACAATGAGGGCAAAAAAAAATTGACTAACGAGAAAAGGAAATATCGTTGATGGTAAGAGAAATTTCATAAAAATGACTGAAAAGAAATTAGTCGAAAGAAAATTGGCTTTTCGAAATGCTCGAATTGTTAACTTACTGCTGTAATATCTATAAATGTAGGGTAGATTTAATAAGAAAAGATCATTAGGTATAGACCAAAACGTAAGTGAAAAGATAATAATAAAGTAAATTTTAATAAAATGGGGTACGAAAGGTCATGAATGGAGGAATCTTACTCAGGGACGAAGCATTAGTGAAATTTAGTATTTGCGGCAATGAACTTTCGAATTCTTAACACCATATAATAATAATAATAATAATATCTAAAATTGCCTTAACATTATTATTAGATATATTAGTTTGGGGAGGAAAAAAATCCATTATTATTTCGCTAGATTACTATAATGATATATATCTCTATAAACGTAAAAAGAAAATAATAGATTTTTTTTTTCTCAACCTAATATATATCATCTTTTTTTTAATCTTATATATTAGATAATCATCGATTTAATTTGCTTTATGTTTGTTAAAATTACAATATATAAATATAAATTTATATATATGGTATTATTAATTTGTAGCATGCCATATATGTATGCAAATCTGTTTATCGTTTATTTTATCTACTTGAGGAGAGATACTCTAATGTAAAATATTTAGATACATACTTTATATAAGTATCTGATATTCAATGCTCGATTCAGATAGTTTTCGTGTATTTCTATCATTTGTTAAGAATTAACAAATTGTTACATGTAACTAATTAAAATTGGAAATGTTACTAAAGTGAACACTAACAAGCGTACAGTGTAAGTAATCAAATATTAGGTTGTAAAGTATGAAATGGAGCAAAAAATGCACATAATTGAATTGAAATTTGCTCCATTTCATACTTTACAACCTAATAATTAGTTATATGGTCAAACAATTATAACGAACACAAAATAAGTAAGATATTATATGTGTATATAGAAAAAAGTTCGAATAGAATTTAAACATTGATGCAACAATTACATTCTTCCTATTCAGATTTAATGAAAAAGATAAAGGCCGAACGAAGAAAAAAAAAATATATATATAATCGAAAAATTTAACTAATTTTTGAAACAATTAAAGAAAAAGCGAACATTTATAAATTAGTAGAAAACATATTTCTTGTAATATCTCTAAGATCATATTTAATGAAAGAAAATTGAAATATCATAAACATATATTACAGTATTATAATTTTTTAACGTTTGTGCTAAGAAATACAAATATAAAAATAATATATAGAGACCAAAAGTGAAAGTACATGGGAATACACCAATGTATACCTGTCCATACTGTGATTTTATCATGATAAACTATTTTTTATTTAGCTATAGGTGAACCATTAATCTCTAAACTTTTTTATTCACGAAGAAAAATAAAATAAAAATCTGTCACAATCTTAAAGAAACTATTCTCTAACGACGAATCACCTTGCATAGGTACACTTCATATAAAAGAATGGGTTTTTTGTTTCGCATTTAATACACGTGATCGAAATATCAAACATTTGATAAGTCATAAGAAAGAAAATTGTATTTGTGACTAATGTATTGTCACCTTTACCTAACAAGATATCCCCTGTACTTTCATAAGAATTATAAGCACAGAATGAAAGATTTGAAATATCAATGTCGTTCTATGTGTAATAGGAAATTTAAGTTTCAATAAAATTCGAATATTCATTAACTACAACTTCAACTACGATACATAAGCGAGAAATATTGAATGAAATTAACATGTAAAACGAAGAAATGCATTGAAACATATTCTAATGAAAAATCATATCTCTATTACATTTGTAAATAAAATTTCACTTAAAGACCAATATTTTTTGGATAATAAGGAAAAAACATCTCGATTATTCCGAGGTTTCTTCATTGGTGTCCATTAAAAACATCATTAAGAGCATTATACGAAACGAAAAAGCAAATAACGTTTAATTCATAAGAAAAAGAAATAAGTATAATAATTATTCTAGCTCACACAGATGTCTTCTCAAACAGAAGAACACTTAATCTTTACGTATTTTTACATTTTTTGTAAACTTTGGTATTTTTTTATTCCTGCATTTGAAAAGATTTCAGTATTTATATTTCAACTTCAATGGTTTTAAATATTGTAAAATGCAATCTTCATTGTAGATAAAAATAAATATAAGCAAGAGGATGATTTATATATTTGATATGTTTCATTAGACCTTTACTTGCGGATATTAAAGATGTACTTTATTGATTTAAGAAAGTCGATGCACTTGCTATTTTCAGAATATAAGAAAACGTCCTTATCATAAGAAGACAACTCCTTATTTTTGGAAAAAGATGCTAACATTTCTAATCATATGACGTAGTAATTTATTAAGAACACGTATACTGATGTTGATAATTCTTGTTTTAGGAAATCGGTTCATCAGTTAGACAAAAGAAGTATGGTCAAAAGAAGAAATTCAGCGAAACGCACGAAATGGAATGTTAAGAAATGTCAGGACGAATCACAAACTTCCTACTCAAAGGATTCTCGTCTAAAAAGCATCAATTTTCGATACGAACGTAAAGCAGCGATAAAAATGTTGAGGTCATCAAGCACATTGAAAACAAAGAGAAATCTTGTGAAAGAAGGTACCGAAAACGATAATAAATCGCAATCAGTAAGTAGTGAAAATCGTTCGAATCAAGAAGTTCTTTACAAGAAACGGAACGATGGTAATTACACGTGTGACATTTGTCAAACAACATTTGAACAAAAAAGCAAGATATTACGACATATAATGAGTAAGCATAGCTTTCATCGGCCATTCAAGTGCAATGGCTGTAATAAATCTTTCAAATACAAATGTGATTTGAAGGCACATAAATTGATTCATCAAGATTTGGATACCAGTTTGCTTCACTGCTGTGACAAGTGTGACTATCGTACAAAAACGAAAAATAATTTAAAGTCTCATTACATTAGAAGGCATACCGATGATTACAAGTTCGCATGTGAACATTGTGGTAAACGTTTCAAAATGGAATGGGACTTAAAGTTTCATATTGGTACTCATAGTAATTCACGACATATGTGTGATATTTGTGGAAAATTCTACACTAGCGATTACTCGCTCTATAAACACAGAAAGGTTGCTCATTTGAACGAATACAATTTTCAATGCGACGTGTGCAACAAAAGACTTTTAACTCAAGAGAATCTCGACAATCATATGCGTCAACATGATAGAACGTATGAGTGCAAAGAATGTGGCAAGATCTTTGCAACTAAAAGATATTTGGCTACACATACAACCACTCATACGGGTGTTAAACCGTACGTGTGTCAAATTTGTAAGAAGAACTTTCGTACATCCCACATGAGAAACACGCATCTATTAACACATTCGGCGGACAGGCCTCATGTTTGTGATCTTTGTGGACAAGCTTTCAAAAGACGATACTATATGATCGAACATCGAAGAAAACATCCGGATTCTCATTTATCGTCGCCTCCAATACCATTTTGAAAAAATAAAAACATTTTTGAAACCAATATTAATTTTAAATCAAACATTGTAACTTAATAATGTTCTTCATTAATACGTCTTTTATCAATAATATTTATATTATTTAATAAATTAACATAGAAATTAGTTAATGGGCTTATATGATAGATTTTATAATATAAATATCACAGTTGTACATAGATATATAGTTAAATCACAATACTTGTCATGTCTTAGATATTTACGTATGTATTTATATTTTTACCGTGTGATGATATAAGTTATAAATATATATATATATATATATACATATATATATTTTATACATATATATGATTTCTTAAGAATTAGTGATCGATTCTGAAAACTGAGTATAACAAACAGAAATTACTTACAATTTTTTTTTGTTAAACAATCTCATCGACAATTATTTTGCACAATTGGCTTTTATAGTCGCGGAGTAAGTAATGTCTCAATATGTAATCAACATCATATAATTTCACAAGATAATAATCATTGTTTTGTCATTCTGTTTTAGAGACCAAAATTTTATAATGGAGAATCCAATAATGGATAAACTTGGACAACCAGCTGAAGAAAAGGATTCTATTGTATTACTACAACATGATTGCCACAGCATCAAATTGGAATATTCGTCTATATCAAGAACAGTGGAGGAGAATCAAATGAATACAATGTCATCGTTGTTATCTGTGAAGAAAGAAACAGAGGAACACTGCATTAGTGCTCAAGAAAAGGCAATTATAAAGTACCACAATTGTAATCGTTGTGGAATGAAGTTTCCCTTGAAAACGATGCTGAATAGACACATATTGTCCCACAATATCAAACGTTCTATTCCAGGGATCAAATGTTCAAGAGGAAAATATGGATACTCTAAAACTTCGGATTTACAGAAGTACAATAAATCTATATTTGGACAAATTGAAAAACCTGATTATACTTGTAATCTCTGTAATTTTTCATGCGGAAGAAGTATCAGTTTAACCGTACATTTGAAAAATAAACATGGAATAAATGAAGTTAAACCTGTCTCGAAGAATCGTAAATATTCTTCCAACGAAGGTAATTCAAGCAAACGAAGATCTACGAGAAATAAAAAAGTTTATCATTTTTGTAACATTTGTGATTTTGAGTGTAAGCAAGATGACATTTTGGCTACACATGTGGCACAATGTCATCGAAAATCGGAGAAAAGAATAAAAAATTCATCAAGCAGGTCAACCAAATGGAATTGTGAAGTCACTAAAGCTGAGGAAGAAAAGTATGATAAAGAAGTACAACAAAACCCTCCGACTTTTTCTTGTTCATGTTGTACCTTCCATTGTAAAAAGAGGTCAACTATGACGAGTCATGTTGCCAAGAAACACAACAACAAAACTAATCTAGAAGAATGCTGTGATCTTTGTGATTTCAAATGTACGAAAAAAAGTACACTGTACTCACACAAACGTCAACACAAAATGGAATCCTTGAACAAAGTTTATTCTTGCAACGAGTGTGGTTTCAAAACAATTAAGAGAACATCGTTGTATTCTCACATCAAGAGAAAGCACAAAACTACGAGATCTTGTACTGGTAATGACCAACCAGAGTTATTTTATTGTAGCCAGTGCGATTACAAAAATAAGAACAAATACGAACTGAAGGTTCACGTAGCTAGAAAGCATACTGACGATTTTAAATTCTCTTGTGAAACCTGTGGAAAGAAGTTTAAAGTTAAAGGTGATCTGACGAATCATATAAGGTTCAGTCATCGAGAACAACCAGTGATTTGTGACGTCTGTGGAAAGACTTGTCTAAATAGCAATTCTCTTTACGTGCATCAAAAGTTTGCTCATTACAAAGCTAAGTATGAATGTCAAGTATGCAAGAGACGAATGGTGAGCCAAGAGAATTTGAATGAACATATGATCAGACAGCATGAGAGAAAGGAGAATGTTGTTTGTGAAGAATGTGGTAAAACATTTTCTAGAAACAGCAGATTAAAAGTTCATATGAGAATTCATACGGGAGATAAACCTTATACTTGTACCATCTGTAGCAAAGCTTTTGCACGTAGAACTGCATTGAAGCAACATCTTCTCATACACACTGGTATGAGACCATACGTGTGTGATATTTGTGGGAAGGCTTTTACTCAGAAACCTGGACTGATCAGTCATCGGAAATCTCATCCTGGATCTCATCCTCCTTTACCAAGAGTTCTCATCGATCATATTTTAAATGACGTTATGAACAATTAAGACTGCTCTATTTTTCACTAATGAGATTTAACGTGTTTCCAAATTACTACTTTTCTCGTGCTTTTTCAATATAGCTATATGGCACAACTTGTGTTTTTTTACAATATCTTGTTATTAGCTCGTTTTAAAAGACGTATATAAGAAAAATGTCGAAAGGAATATGTTAATGTTATTATTCTTTAATTATTACTAATATTTAGATAGAGACATACATGTATAGATATCTTTTTACTTAAAGTGCAATGTTTAAATACTGTTTACAGGGTTTATTGGGTTTTGACTATTATCCATTTTAATAATTCACTTGTAATCTATCACGAATTTTCTATAGTAACGTATCCACATTTGTCTTATAATATTTTTGAATTATCGATGTTCTTGATATTTTAAAAAACAAATCATATTTTACATTTATTGTATCTGTATTTACATTCATGTGAACTAGTACTATATGGTTAATTGAATATGATGTATCGTTCGTAAAATGATGAAAAGTTAACCGAAAAAGAATAATTATTTGATATATATACAGTAAAACTATATATAGCGTCTTTCACTGATTAGAACACTAGTTTTTGATATACAAATATTTTTCTGGGTGTATATTTATGCATGTACGATATATCAACGAAAATTAAAATTTCTCCAAATTATTTCAGATTCGAACAATTAGTTAAATGATTACTAACGAACACCTTCATCCTGGTAACTTAAATTTCATCGTTATTATTATTAATTTATTATAATATAAATTACTTAAAAATAGAAACAAAATTCTAAACTTTGAATATTTCAAAGGCAGGAAGATTCCATTGTGGTCTTAGATATTTTTGTGTGATAAACTCTAAAATAAAGGAATATTAACGCATTATTAAAATGTTTATTTTATCTATTCGATACTAGTCTGATATTTATCTATAATTTTCAGGATTCTTAACGGAGATGGACGTTTTGTGTATGGGAAAGAATCAATCCAAATGCAGCCATGGCAAGTCGTCGATTTGGAAGGCTGTCTTTACTACGCATTTATTCCAGCTAAACAAGAAAAGAAGTTAACTGAAAAAAACAAAATTAATTTAGAAACTCAGGAAATTAAAAAAGAACTTTTCGAGGAATCTTTACGAAATTCAAACGAAAAGGATCTTTCGTATACTGAAAAACATGATACGTTTTGCTCTATGAAAATAAAGAAAGAAGAATCTTTGGTGGATGAACAAGCGATTACGAATGATCAAGAAACATACGACGAAGATACCAAAATGTATGCTTGTGAAGAATGCAACATCTGTTTCCCAGTAATGCAAATGTTGAAACGTCATAAAAATGCCGTACATGAACAAGCTCAGCGATACAAGTGCAAAGTCTGCTTCAAGATTTGTCGTAGCTTAATAGCTTTCAAGATGCATGTAGCCTTAGAACATAAACCTGAACAGGAAGAGAACATCGATGATGCGGAGAGTCTAACATATATGTGTAATTATTGTAATTACGAGAGTACAAATAAATCCACTCTCTATTCTCATATTAGTAGAAAACACTCGACTCGTCGAACTGGCAGAAGAAAAACTAATCGTGGAATTCTCTCGGAACAGGAAGAGTATGCCTGTGATGTATGTGAATTCAAATGTCATACTAGAAGACGTTTAAAGGAACATCTTGAACGTAAGCATGCATCAGAATACAAGTATGATTGTGAATTTTGTGGTAAGAAGTTCAAAGTTAAGGGAGATATGAGACTGCACGTTCGTTTCAAACATAAAGAAGGCCCAATAGTGTGCGATGTTTGCGGTAAAACTTGTTCCAACAGTAACTCCTTATACGTCCATCAAAAGTGGGCCCACTTCAAGCCCAAATATGAATGTGAGATTTGTAAAAGAAGAATGGTGACACAAGAAAATCTTGACCAGCATATACTT
Organism: Mischocyttarus mexicanus; assembly: GCA_023678845.1. NCBI lineage: Eukaryota > Metazoa > Arthropoda > Insecta > Hymenoptera > Vespidae > Mischocyttarus > Mischocyttarus mexicanus. Next base: position 347,725 of record JACGTP010000050.1, on the reverse strand, counting down.
CTACAGCACGAACGACGTGAAAGTTTTGTTTGTGAAGAATGCGGAAAATCCTTTTCTGAAAATCATCGATTGAAACAACATATGATGACTCATACAGGAGATAGACCTTATGATTGCCACATTTGTGGCAAGGCGTTTGCTCGTCGTACTGCTTACAGACAACATCTTCTTATACACACAGGAAAACGTCCCTATATCTGTGATATTTGTGGTAAGGCCTTTACACAGAAACCTGGACTGATTTGTCATCGGAAATCTCATCCTGGAGTTCATCCACCTTTACCGGTTGTACACATCAAACACATACTTAGCGATTTTATGAAAAAGGATTGATAATAATTAATAAGATAAAATACGGTCCATCGTACTTAGTTTTTTCTAAAACGATGAACTTAATATTTAAAACGATGAAATTTAATATTTAATATAGTTCTTAATATAATAGTAAATTATATTTAATATAGTTCTTAATAATATAGAACTTAATATTTAAAACGATGAAATTTAATATAGTTCTCGAAGATTGCAGTGTTTAAGGCAAAAAAGAGAAGATCTACTTTAAAGCAATATGAAATTTAACAATACTAAGGGATTTTTAGATGACGAAAAATAAATTAGTTTTATATTTGATATATATTCATATTTCCAAGTATTTCAAGTTAATGTTTTCTTTTAGTTATCTTGTATTTTAAGAAAAGTTCAGTTATAAAAAACAAAGATTTGACATCCTTGTCACTCCAAAACTTGATAAAAATTTATTTTGATCATGTAGTTAATTACAATAATATTATTTGTAAATTTAATGATCTATAATACATTTGAATTGATTGATTGTAGCTTCTATCATAACAAGCAATACTATTATGTTTATAACAAATATAATTATAGTAATCACATACATACAAATTAGTATTAAAATTAATTCAAGACGTTTTTAATAAAGTATGATTTTAGAAAGATATAAAATATGTGTTTTTTATACAACAAAAAAGAACAAATTTTAACCAGTTATTTTTATGGTAAGTGAAATATATTTATATGTATATATAAACAGTTTTTTTTATTAAAAATTTACAACAAAACCGATACTAATTGTTTTAAGAATGTTACAGCTCATTTTCTATGGCTTTGGAAGCGGTTTTTAGAAAATGTAAGTAATTTTTTAATATTGTATCATTTTAACGACATTTAAATATCTTAGATAAATTTTGTTTCAGAATGACTGACTAAATTATGAATGACTTCAACGAAAATAATCATTCAAGAATCTTGCAAATGATGGAAAAAAGATGCGAATGTAAAAAATGAAATATCACTACTATTATTGTCACGTGTAAAATAATACATTTACTTGTCATTATTTATCGTATTTGAATTGTTTATTACCACAAATAGAAAACAAAGTAACAAAAAAAAAAAAAGAATAAATACCTTAATGTAATACCTAATATTTTTTCAAAAAATTATCTCACAGCCCTTAATTCAGGGAGTAAGATAATTTTATCTATCATGATCTTCATAAATTATAACTATAAAAGTAAGTAATTACCGATTAAAGATTGCCGTTAGAATAAAATCATTATAAATATGTTGTACTCTTTTTTTCTGTTTTAGAGATACATCAAACCAGGTAAATGATAATCACTTGAAAAACGCAAAAATACTTCAAATTGGTGTTTAAAAAAGAACTGATCATTTTCAACATATTAAATCAAACATAAGTAAAGACAAGAAATCAGAGCAAATATCTTATGGTAATTGAAACGAATATTATTTAGAAAAACGTAGACTGACGTTTGAAAATAATAAATACAATTTACGTCAAACGAAAGACACTGCAGATTTTGTTGACAAAATAATAAGAAATCATTGAACTTTAATAATAAGAAAGCATTAATTTGCGTGATATGTGACGTCAGATGCAACAAAAGATCGACTATGGTCACTCATCTGACAGAAAAAAATAATGGAGATAGTAGAACAAGCTAAGATGAAAGTTGCAAGAAGAAACGTAAATTTATTTGTATGTTGTGGCTTAGTATATCCAAGAAAAGAAATGTTATGGTCACACTGTATGATAACATACTTAACATTATTGTTACTTTTACGAATACTATAGCAAAGAAATTTAAGATTAGAGGTGATCTTATGACTCATATAAAACTGAATCATCGGGAATCATCGAAAATCACCAATGATATGTAACGTTTGTGGAAAAGCTTGTAAGAACAGTAGTTTGTATATTCATCAGAAACATGTTCATTACAAGGCAAAATTTGAATTTCCAATGTGTCATAGGTGATTGGTCACTAAGAAGGACCTGGATCAACGCGACAAACAAGAGAATCGTTATGTAATAAATGTGGAAAAAGTTTTTTTTGAAAATGATGATCTTCGTGAACACATAAGAATTTATATAGGCAACAAACCTTACAACTGTACCTTCTGTGGCAGAGCTTTTACCACTCACATTAGTCTCGGCTAACATATCCTGCATACTGGCGAAAGAATTTACATCTTTGACATTTATAGCAAGTCGTTAGCTCAAAAAATCTCTTTATGCCATAGGGAGATCTATTCAGGGACTCTACCACTACTACCTATTATACAAATCGATCAAATCTTAAAAGAATTCATAAAGAAATGAAATTGATCGAAATATTCTTGTCTTGTCTTGTCTTTCTTGGATTATCCTAGTTATTAATATTTTTCTATTTTATCAACGAATTTATTCATAATTATTATATTTTTATATACTTTAATCGTAATTGCCTTTGTAGTTAGTAACACTTGTGATAGTTTGAAAATCTATTCTTCGAAAGAATGCGATTTACAAACAAAAAAACACATGTTAAAATGTTTTAATTATTTTTTATATTTATTTTACCATTAATAAAAATTCATGCGTTTATTACGTCGTATAAAGTCTTCTGGATAAAAATCAGAAACTTATGAAAGAAATTCATGAAGCCAAATTTGGTAACATGAGTTTTTTTTTCGCATTATGATTCTTTTTCACAAGAATACACCTATTCTTGCACGAAAACTAGGCGATAACACATCGACAATGTATTATTCGACATAGGATTTACTCACATGTGACTTTAGTTAAAAAAATAGACCTACATAAATTAAAAAAAAAAAAAAGCAAACAAAAGAGAAATCTGACAATCCCTGGTATTAACGTAATTAGAACAAAACAAAAAAAAACTACTATTGTTAATTCATACATACGACATCACAAAACCTCTCTCTGATATTAATTTTTATCTTATACACTTTTATAACACGTTTAATCCATCGATGTTTCAGATATGATCACGAGGCTACTTACAACTCTCGCGGTATTTTCATCTACGATAAAGAATCTGTGGTAATGAGGAAGTGGCAGATTTTAGAGTTCGATGGAAAGCGATATTATGCGTTTGTACCAGAGGATGATGTACCATTACCAGACGATAATATTCCCGAGGAATTGGAGATCGTAAAGAATGAGGAAGAAATTTTGAAAGAGGGGAACGACTTAGAAGATGAATTAGAAGAAGACGAAGAATGTAATAAAGAATCAAAAGATGAATGTTTTTATGTAGAAGAAAGTTTACAGTATGATTCGGTGGATGAGAACGTTTACGAAGAAGGAAATATTTTTAATGGCAATTACGAGCCAAAGGAAGATGAAGAGGATGTTAAACCAATTATACTCAATGGTAATAATGGAATAGATAGTAGAAACACGATGGGAGATTTATATCAGTTAAAACTTCACGGTAGCACAGTGACTCTCGAAAAGCTTTTCTCTACAGACGTCAACGTAAAATCTGAAAATATTTTTCAAACTGATGAAACTTATAGTAAAGATGGTGAAGACGAAGGGGAAGTGGAATATCTCGAAAGTGAAATCGTAGGATCTACGAATGATCCTGTATCTCCACCGAAAAGTCGAAAAAAAGTTTCGAATACTGCACTGAAATGTAAACTCTGTTCAGAAATGTTCAACTCAGCTATATCCTTTCGGAAGCACGTTGCGTGGACTCACAAAAAAAAAGTGTGTATAAAGGAGGATGGTGCTTATATATGCGCTGTGTGTGATTATAGAACGTTGAAGAAGAGCTTGTTCGCAGCACATCTTGAAAGAAAACATGAAACTTGGTCGAGAAAACGACAGAACAATGTATTATTTCCTTGTGCTGCTTGTGGATTCGAATGTAGGTCCAAACACTCATTACAGTCACACTTTATAAGGAAACATACAGACCGATATGAACATCAGTGCAAATTTTGTCCAAAAAAGTTTAAAGTCAAGGGTGATCTTACGAATCATGTAAGATTCCATCATAAAGAAAAACCATTAAATTGTAATGTTTGCGGAAAAGTCTGTCAAAACAGTGGTTCTCTTTATGTTCATCAGAAATGGGCTCATTACAAACCAAAATATGAATGTCATATTTGTAAAAGACGAATGGTGACTCAGGAAAACCTCAACCAGCACCTTTTAATGCAACATGAAAAGAGAGAAAAAATCGTATGCGCAGAATGTGGTAAAACCTTTACAAAGAAAGATTCGTTTAAGAGACATATGGCTGTTCATACTGGAAGCAAACCATTCTCATGTCTAATTTGTAAAAAACCTTTTGCAAGAAGATCGCAACTAAGGCAGCACTTACTAATACATACAGGAAAGCGACCTTTTATTTGTGACATTTGCGGAAAAGCTTTCACCCAAAAACCAGGTCTGATTTGTCACAGAAAGACACATCCTGGTCCTCATCCACCACTACCTGTGATGCCAATCGCTGACATTGTTAAGGAATTTACTGAGGGATATGTTCAAGAAATCAATGCTCGTGAAAACGACGATAGAATTGTTGAGGAAACTTAAAATGTCTTCATTCTATCAATTAGGATCATTTAATTATAATTCATATTAATTTAATTTGTCAATTAAAGATTTTTGGATTTTTTTTTCTTTTTTAAGATCATTAAACATGGCATCCTGTGAAAAATCTATAAATCTAAAAAACGCTTTTTTCAAATCAAATTTATTTAGAAAAATGATTCTTTTTTCTTTTTATATATGCATATCTATACATGTATTAATGTTTTTGTTCTATTTTTAAATTCTCATTAAATATTTCTCTCGTGATCTTTTTCTGACTACAAAATGTATAAGGAAAAAATGTTTAACCCTTTGGCTTTCACGGGTCGATTTATCAATACCCTTTGAGTATCAAGTTGCTTTCATTCATACTTAGTCCGTCTGGGTTTTATGCTTAGTAGTACGTATCTCAAATGTGTATTATCGTATTATTAATAAAGACAAAAAATCATCCATTTTCTTTTTTATAAAATAATTTATAATAGAAGCATGCATATCAAATCGATCCGTGGCAATATTCGCATAAATATCAATAAATTTACTTAAAACAATCAAAGGGCTTATAACATCTAAATTAAAAGAAAATCGATTGGATCTTAATATTTAGTTATACTTGAAATAAAAATGAATAATACAGTTTTATAATTTTATGATTAAAAAACATATTTGATGATAAGTGTAAATAGATTTGTGAAAAATCATGAAACACAAGATGATCACATTCGTCTTATAGTTAAAGCAGACCTTAAATTAAAATAGTAAGAATAACTATATCTAATAATTTTGAAACGATTATTGTAAGATTAGCAAGCATCGCGTAACAACAGTGTCGTTTAACCGAAACTTGGGTTTTTTGTTACCATAAAATAATAATAATAATAGTAAGAATAATAAGCATAATAAGAATAATAATAATAATAAGAAGAAGAAGAATAAAAATAAGAACAGTAATAATAATAAACGTCTTCTCCTGTTAAAATAGTTACGTTTTACCAGAGTATAATTATGTAAAAAGTAGAACATTGTTCATTAGGGTGAACGAATTGAGTTAAATTTTTTTTCTTTATTAGGTATCGCGATGATAAAAATTTTTTATTTTAATGCGACGCACGAATAGATTTTTAATGCAGGAAAAGAAGATTATAAAAAAAAACAGACAAACTACTTTATTCAATTAAAAAATAATTTTGGTGCCACGATAACGATAAGACCACAATTTTCCAAATCATCGAATGTTTTTAAATGATGGAATAATTAACGATGATGATAACGATGTACCTTTAACGTTCGTTTAAATATGTATTTAAAATATGTAGACGAATTAAAGATGTTAAATTTCTAAATGTAATAATAATATATATAGCGATTCCCAAACCTATCAAAAATCATTTCTTCCAGATTAAAAAAAAATAAAAGTAAGTAATTTAGGGGAGGTCTTTGCCTTAGCATGATGTTATAACAGATGTGATGATCACAAACTTTCTAAACAGAAACTGATACTGTTTCGTCTGTTATAGATGATTTTTCGTCGATCGCAAAAAAGCAAAAGATACGAAATTATTTCTTAGTATAATTGAAACTTACAATAATGAAGTACTTCGCTTGTATGTTTTAGAGTATCCGATCCAGTGAGTGTGGACATTAAATCCGCTCATCTGACTCCATTGATACTTGAATATGACGAATACAACCAAACGAGATCTTTAAAACAAGCTGATAACGAGGATAACTCTCAAAAGGAAATATTTGTTCTCTTTGTAAATCGTTTAAAAGATGAGAGTACATTAAATATCAAAGGAAATTCAAAAAAGAAAGTAGATAAAAGCGTTGAATGTGATTATTGTCAACGAAGATTCCGAAAAAAAAGTAATTTGATAGGACATTTGAAACAACACAAACATAAATGTACCAATTGTTCTAAGACGTTTAGTCTCCGACGTTATTTGATCTCCCATATTGAGAAAATTCATCATCGTCAAATCTACAAGTGTAGCGTTTGCGAGTATAAAACTAATAACAAGGGTACTCTAAAGAATCATTATATTTGTCTGCATACCAACAGTTATGATTATTCCTGTGATACCTGTGGCAAACTATTCAAGATCAAGAAGGCTTTGAATCATCATGTTAAACAAAATCACAGTGGCGCACCACCCACTGTATGCGATGTTTGTGGACACTTCAGCAAGAATCTTCATGCATTGAAAGCTCACATGAAGTATAGACATTATAAACCTGAGTTCGTATGTCGTATTTGTAGACGCGGTATGACAACTCGTGAAAACCTTGAACAACATTTAGCTTGGCACGAGAACAGAGAAAAGGTCCTCTGTCCTACATGTGGTAAAAGATTTCGAGGTCGTGATCTTGATTCCCACATGCGAATACACACTGGTGTCAAGCCCTTTCCTTGCCCAGTTTGCGGTAAATCTTTCAGAAGACAAACTGCTCAAGAACAACATGTTCTTATACACACTGGAAAAAGACCATACGTTTGTGATATTTGTGGACAGGCCTTTGCACAAAAACCTGGCCTAATTTGTCATAGGAAAAGACATCCTGGCCCCTTACCACCGCTACCCGTTGTGTCTGTCAAAAGTATAGTTACTGAATTTACTAGGGAATATTCAACAAAAAATACGATAAAGATAGAATGAACTTCGTCGTTGAGCTTTGATTTTGTGTGTCTGATTTTTGGATTTCGATTAATTAGTACAATTTTTATTTTTTCTTATTACATTAAAAAAAAATTTAATTCTTTTATTTTTTCTTCTTACATTAAAAAAGAATTAAATCCTTTTAGAGTGGCGACCATATACTTACGGACACTTGAAAAATTTATATTTTTATTACCAAATTGCAAAATCAGATGCAACTATGCGATAATCACTTTGCATATATAGTAAGTGTAAACACTACTGCGTATCTGATAAACGTCGAGATAAAAGCATCGATGTTTTAACATCGATGAATATCAATTATTCCTAACGTACAATACTGAGAATCTATGGATCTTTCAATCAGTTCTAATATCAGATTTTCGCATTGCTTACTTTTACGAGGAAAATTATATGTAGTTCCAAAACGTTCGACTATACTTAATGGTTTGAAAACAGACGACTCCGAATATTTCAAGCTCCAAAGAAATTTGACGATAAGATTTCCTACTTTTTCGTAAAAATAGCACTTGTTTTCGTTATTACGATGTGATATTTCTTTCCTTACTCCTCTCTCATAATAATACTCTTTATAATATCTCTAACTATATTAACTACTCGATCGAGATTATTATTCCGTGTAATACAATACGTGTAGTGTCTTTAATTATTTGACTGCTACAGAAATTGACCGTCCAAATAAAACAAGCATATTACTATTTATTTGTTAGAATACGAAAAAAAAACATTTGCTGCAATATTTACACTATGAGTACAAATTTTAAAGATTACAATAATTTTAGTTTTACTTCTTTGCTTTATAGATACGATATTATATCTCCAAATGTATTTTCATCTTATCCTTGAAGGGGGTGGAGAGTATATGGCCGCTACTGTATTTCATAAAAACTGTTTGGGGTAATTGTTTCCTTAAAAAATTTATTATATCAACATCATTGTGTTTTGTGGTATTTTAATATTAATGCAGACAACAATATATTTATTTTGTTACTACAACAACAAAAATAAAAATTTATTTCGAAAACGTCTAATAAGTTAATTTATTTCATATTTTTATAAATAATACACCGAGTGATACGATTATGACTAAATCACAATATACATATACTATTAATTTCAAAAATATTATATTTTATAATAATCTTATCGAACTATATTTTCTAATTCTTATTAAATCTACGTTCAATGGAGCTAGTAAATAAAAATAAAAACGATTTATATCATTTCCTCATCCATATTCGATCGGTAGGTGTATATGGGGGAATTCCACACTAAACAGACCAGTTTGAAAAATTATAATTTTTGATTTCTTCAAGTTTTTTTCAAGGTAAATTTTCAGATGTTTTTGATGATCCGTTCAAGAGATATCAATTTTTGAAAAAAAATCGCTCTTTTTTGGTGTTTTGCTTATAACTTATTGAATAATGGACGAAATAGAAACTGAAGAAATAAAAAATTCAAATTTTTCAAACTGGCCCGCGGTTTGACGTGGAATGCCCCATATATACTTAAATATCAAATCCATTATCATCCTTATTACTAATCATATAACATTAAACGATGATCATGTTACATGTATATTATATGTCTCTTGTTCCAGGCAACAGAAGAAGAAATTACGAGATATGCATGAGTGTATCAAGTGCCATGCTCGTTTCCGTCACATGATGAAATTAGTCGAACATTTAAAAAATCTTCATAGTATTGAACGTGCATTCCATTGCGACGAATGTGGAAAAGCTTTTCGTAGTCCAATGAACATAACGCGTCACAAACTGATCCATACCGGTCAAAAAAAATTTACTTGCGATATTTGCGATTATGCTTCTAATCAAAAATCTAACTTGGAGTCTCATCTTCGCAGACATAGAAAGGATTATGTTTACAAATGCGAAAAGTGTGACAAAGGATTCTTTGATAGAGCAGAATATGAAGAACATTTTAACCAACACATCAAAGATAAATTTTATCAATGTGAATACTGTAAAAAATTATATTTATATAAGAAAAACTTGACTAGGCATTTGAGAAATCAACATGCGAATTTATCGTCTAATGTGAATACTCTAAGTCCAACAACGAACAAATTCATTGGCAAAATCAACTTGTCCGATGAAATATTGTTAAAAAACAAATATCTTTGTGATTTGTGCGGTAAAGCGTTATCCTCTTATAATAGACTGGCTATTCACAGACGTTTACATACTGGTGAAAAAATAGCCACGTGTGAAATATGTGCTAAAAAATTTAGTAGTAAAGAGAATTTAAAAATTCATTTGCGAATTCACACTGGAGAAAAACCACACATTTGTTCAGAATGTGGTAGACGTTTTACACAAAGGACATCTCTGGTTATGCATCTTCGTTATCATTCGGGAGACAGACCATTTAAATGTCCTGATTGTGATAAGAGTTTTATTTCCGGTACATTCCTTAAGAACCATCGTAAAGTAGTACATGACAAGGACTCTACTAATACTGGCTAAGTCCTCATAAGAGACAGCAATTGTTTAAAATTAGACTCATTAATTTAAAATAAAATCTAATGTTATCTAAATAAAAGCAATTTATATGCTGTATTTTTCATTTATATCATTATTAAATATTTCCTTCCTTCGAACAGCTTGTTCAAATTAAATAGATATGCTTTTTTTTTCTACAATCGATCTACCTCATTGATAAGTGAAATGATGCTTAGTGCACTGGCTAATAAAATATCCCTACATACCGATCTAGAAAGGATTCAATTAACTCTGTGATTATAATACAAATATTGTAAGTTTTATTTCTTCACCTTCAAATACGAGCTATCATACTATAATATTAAGGCAAAATAATATATAATAATGAATGTTTAGAAGATGATACAATAAAAATGTAATAATTTTATGGTCTAAATAGCTAATGTCGCATTTTTACAGATACGAGACGAACGAGAAAGTCTGCGATATATGCGAACAAAAATTCCTCTTCGTAACAAGACTGGTTGCTCATCTAAGGATTATACATGGGATTCATCGGCCATTTAAATGTATGATTTGTGAGAAAAACTACCCTCAACAATTTATATTAAATGCTCATGTGAAAAAATGTCACACGCCAAAAACTGTTGTTTGTACGCAATGTACTTTTATGGGCGTTGATACAAGCGACGTTGACAGACATAAAAAGCGTCATCATCGAGAAAAAAAGTTTATTTGTGAGATATGTAGCGAAATATTTACCGAGAAAGATACACTCATTGCTCATACGACTATGCATAATTTCATGAAGCATCATCAGTGTAATGCATGCGGTGAAACATTTAACGACGTTTACAGGTATCCAATTTATTTCTTTAATAATTATCAATTACATCTTTTAATTTAGACTCTTGTGAAAGTTTCTTTTAAATTTAAGAAAAAATTCATTGCAAGTTTATCGTTATCGTTATTCCAGCTTGAAAGAACATAATCGTTTGCACCATTACGATCCCAACGGTGCAATGACAGACAACAATCACGTGCAATCGAATCGTCAAAGTTCGGATTACAAATGTGAAATTTGTGGAAAAATGTTTAAATACAAATCCATTTTAAAACAGCACAAAGCAAAGGCTCACGGTAATTCGCCGAAATACGAGAGACGTCGATATCTTTGTGCTTTGTGTGGCAAGGAACTAAAAACAGCAAAAGGTCTTGAGATTCATAACAGATCTCACACAGGTGAAAAACCATACACGTGCGAAATTTGCGGTAAATGTTTCGCTTGTGAAACTATTTTAAGGACTCACAACGTCACACACACGGGTGAAAGAAAATATTCATGTGATCAGTGTGGTAAATCATTCACACAAAGATCAACACTTGTCGTTCACAAAAGATATCATACAGGTGAAAGACCATACGTGTGTTCTCAGTGTAGCAAGGGTTTCGTCACTAGAACAGTTTTGAATACTCACATGAAATCGTGTCGATAAAAAATTATACTTTTATGATAAAAAAAGAAATCCTTCTACTCATATTTCCATTCCCTATGGATTTTGATATCTACATTTACATTTACACAAAAAATTTGTATACAATAACATGAAAATTCTTTCCAGGTGGAATCGAACGTTTTGAATGTATTATTATAAATTTTTTATGTATTACGTGTGCAATGATATTTAATTATTCAAAATATATATCTATTGATTTGTACTAATTGAATTAAAGTATTAATTATATAGAAAAGTAAAACAAATATACCAGAACGTAAGTAAAGTGCAATTTTTGTAAATTTTTGTATAAATTCAACAAAACAAAAAAGAAAAAGAATTATATAAGTTTGATATTAAATATAAAAATGATCTTTGTAAATTATATTTAACTTTTTTCCCCCATGTAACTCCTTTACCATTAAAATGAAGTAAGTAACGTGAAAAAATAGAATACATACATAATATATATATATATATAAAACAAATGTTTAGAAAAATAGAAAATTATAAAGTTACCTAACTTTGAAATGGCATTTGGCTGTACTTTATTTTCTGATGTTAGAAATTTGGAGAGACGTGAATAAATAGATCGGGGATCATTACAGAGACATCACAAAACATGTGATCAATAATACATATAAAAAGAAGCTGAATCTTCTATACGAAAGTCGACTTCTTGCTCGAGCATCTTATGAACATACTGATAATTTACGTCGTCTAATATCGCACGATTCCTGACATTTACGATACGTGACTTTATATGAATCGTATGAAAGCCTATAACGAAAAACGTCTTATTGCTAGTTTATAATTTCACTTATAAATTAATAGTAAAAATTGAAGCTCACAAGTTTTGCGTTCTGCTTGTAATTGACAAATATCACGCAAAGTATCAAGACTCCTCATAATTCCATCATATTGCAATCTAGTTAAATTTTTACATTGAATGAGCATAGAAATGAGTAAATCATCAAGTAACTCTCGATTGTTTTTAAGTTGCAACATTACTTCGACTAAAAATGAAAATTACTTTTTTATTCTTTACAAATTTAATTATTTAATGAATTATTTTCAAAACGAGATACCTAGTGTGTTTGTGTAGTGAGAAATAAGCAGCCCAACAGTTCCTCGAAAATTACGAGATCTACTTTGGTCCCAAACATATCCACTAAATAATTGAAACTTGGCAAGTGGAACACTAGGAAGCAACAAGTAGCACATGTCCTCATAATGTGAAATATTTACTGAAAATTAATCTCTTAAAAATCTGAGTATAATATGTACATACATAAATATATTAAATAATAAATTTATATTATTGGAGAATAAAAGCTAAAAAACAAATACATGTAAAAACTTTCATTCTACTTTATAATAAGAAATACCTATGGTATAAGCAACTGTTAATTTTGGACAGGAACGTGCTAGATTACTCCAAGAACTATCAGCAACAGTATGCTGTCGGGAATCAGAATCACGAATATATATGTGCAAAATTTTAAGAACCTTTGGAGCACCATTAGCTAAAGCATTTAAAGTATGATCCGAGATCGCTGGATAATCTAATTTCAATATAGTTAATGCATGAAGACGACCCAATAGACGTAAATATCTAAAATACAAAAGTAAAGCGTATTAATTCTGCGTAAAAAAAAATATAAAAATATTAATAAGTAATAAATAATAGTCAATTTTATAGGTCATTTACTGCAAACCTAGGATTGCTATGAGGGGTTTGCCATTGTCTGAATGCACCACGAAGATCCAAAGATGTTAATTTTTCGCTGCTTCCTCTTGCAACAGTTCCTAACAGACGCAGAACATCGCTTACTCCAAAATTGGCATTGAGTAAACTCAATATTTCAAGATTATACTGACTACTAAAGATAATATCAGATATTTGTTTTTTTAACTTTAATTAATTTAGAAAAAATTACATAAATTTTATTAAATTACCCGAGAAAATTTGCAAGAGCATACAATAGTTTGCCTCTATCTCCCCATTTATAACTAAAAACCCAATTAGTTAATATAAGTTCTTTTAATTGCACATCCTTAGCTCGTATGACTGCAAGAAAATCTGCGCCTGCTTCTGCCTGAATATTATGTGCAGTTCGTGTTTCTTGTGGTAATATGTATGATCTAGACCAAGCAAGTTCTAAACTTCTCATATATTGTCCATATTTTACCTATAAAATTAAATTAAATTTTCTCCCCAAATTATTTTGAAATTTGACGTTTTTGAACGATATTATTGATGAAAGATAAAAAAGAAATCATTAATTAAGATAAATATTGATAATGAAAAGAAACTCTACACGTATAAATTTAATTGGAAATGACTAATAAATGTTTATAATGAAAAAGTATATGAAGTAATGAAAATTATAGAATCGTCGCACGTACAGCTAATTCTCCCGCCAAAGGGAAATTTCCTCTAAGATCACGATCAATAAGGACTGTGACAGAACGCCATAAAACAGGTGAGGAAAGCGCTGAATTCCATGATTTTTT
>JACGTP010000050.1:275252-328313 GCA_023678845.1 Mischocyttarus mexicanus | reverse complement strand
AACTGAAAGGGTTTAAAATATTATATGATCTCGTGTCAGATTTTTTTTTTAATGATGCAAGTGACCACTCTCTTCTTTTAAGTGCAAAATGTCACTTAAAAGTAATCGATACTTTACGAAATATTAATCAGTATACAAAATACTATTTAACTTAATGTTTATCAACCAAAAAAATTATTTAGTCAAATAATCGGAAATATAGGAAGATTAGAAAAATAGAGATAAGAGATCTCTCGCCTCAGATTTCAAATGGAGGTGCCACTACACAAAACTTATTTTTCATCAAAAATATTTAAAACAGAGTTTACACCAACAATAAGATCTGACATAGATCTTTTAAAAAAACTCGAATATAAATCAATATGACGTTTGAGTCTTTATCTTTCGAATGAGGCGTTGTTGATCAAAATCGAATTAAGAATTGTGCCTGGTACGATCAGCGGCTGATATATCACTTTTTTAGATACTTTTATTCTGGGTTGATGAACAGCCAATAAACTTGGATCTATTTTCAAACGTACCAATCCGGTGGCGTTCAACTTTACAGCGGGAAATCAAATTCGTTAACACTACCATATTACATTTCTAAAAAAATCCTATCGTAATTATATGTTAATATAATATATATCATTGAAAATATCTTATATTACTGTATATTGTAAAACGTTACTCCCATAATTTTCTAAGTTATACTTCAATATTTTGTATGCTTTTCGTTAAAGAGATGTTTCACAAACAATTGGCAATTACGTTCAATTGACTGGGGATCGAAGTCGTTCAAATGAACAATTCACTGTAGGTCCCCAGGGACCAATGCCATATTAAAAGAGAGATAGACAAACATTCGTTGATTCCATGTAGATGCAATATCTTACATTTATTACATAACTCACACCATTGTAAAATCATTAAAACGCTAGAAAGAGAAAAAAAAAGCAATAGGAACTGAAAATTTAAATAAATTTTTCTGTGTTATTCGGATCTGCAATTTACGTAATTACGTAATATTTGAAAAAAAAGAGAGAAAATGTAAAAGAATAAATATAAAAGTTTATCATTTATAATTTTTATTTTCTATTAATAATAAAATTAATAAAATTAATAAAATTATAATAAAATAATTAAAATTAATTAAATTAAGGAAGAATAAAGAAAGTTTAACAAATGATGAAATAGAGATTTATATATATAAGAATTATATTATAGATGTATAAAAAGGGTAAATATCAAAAGAGAGGTGGGAATTACGTTGATGGGCGCAATACTATCGGAGGAGTTTTTAGAATGACGCGTGTAGAGAAGCAAACGGGACAATGCACGCAGGACGGAAGTGACAGACTACTTGCAAATGGCAGACGTATGACGTCTTCTACTTGTTTTCGTATTTAACGTGTCGTAAGATTACTATAATTTTGAAGTATTATACGATCATACATAAACAAAAAGTATTGATCCAGATAATTAAAAATTATTAGGAATAAAATAATAAAATCTGAAGAAATATAATGGCCAAATTAGTGAATGTTTGGCGGGATGATAACCGGGTCGATCTGACGCGAAGACAAATGTTGCTAATCGTTGATGAAAATCTTACGGTGAGGATAATTTACTTCAACATTTCTTTATTTAATGCTTTTATTATAAAATCATCGAAATAGAAATCTTTACGAGACTTGTCTAATAACATTGACGATTTTATGTGTGTGACTTAACCTAAACTTTAACATAGGAGTGATTGTTCGGTGTACTAATGATTATATTTTGTTAAACTTTTGACATACAATATTCTATTACTTTTTACATTGCTATCATTTAAGAAAGGTTTTACAACCAATTTCTAAATTTCTCTCTATTAATATAGATTTTATTCTAAACGTTATTACGCAGTTATCTTAATTCGAATTTATCTCTGCATTTGTTTTACGTTTGTTTTAGGTTTTTAAAGTAATCGTATATATAACAAATGAGAAGCAATTATACTTGATAATATCATTATTAATTAATATGTTGATGTCTTTTTTTAATCTTTCGAAGATATTAACGAGATGGTAGTAAAAGAAAAACATGATTTTTATTTTTTAAAAAGTAACTTTGACCTTTGCTGATACAGCACAAATTATGATAAATATATTGTGTTAAAGTTTTTTTTCTATGTTGCATATTAATTTAACACATTAATTTAAATGTTATATATTTTTAAACATCTACAATATTAATAATGTGTTTAGCAATTACATGAAATAAATATGCTGGTGATTATTACAGTAGACTAAATCAAATAATTGAAAAAAAATAAATATAATGTATTTTATATTAAAATTATCTATATTATAAAATTAAAATTAATCATAAAATAAACTTTTTTTTTAAATCTTTTTATTTAATCCACCATCATAATTACATCATTTGGATTAAAATTTCTTAAATGCCTCACAAATCGTTTTTAAGAGATACAATAATCATATAAATACGATACGATAATCATAAAAATATACAATTACTTATAATTTGATAATTATAAATTTATATATAATAAATAATTTATAATATATAAAAACTATTTATTTAAATATATGTATATATATATCATCTATATATATATATATATATATATAGATGATCATGGATGTAAATGGTCTGGGAGCAATCTGTGCTAGTCCACTTGTTCGTGGAAAGCAGCTAGATGAATTCACTAGAAAGTTGCATACGCTTACAAAAGAAGAAATTAAAGAATCTTTTGTTATAACCTGTAAAGATTTGCTAGCTATTTTGGGACAAGCTGTACCATGTGTTGGTTGTAGAAGAAGGTAATGTACAAAATGATCTTTAATTTATGGTACAAACCTTAAGGGATAACAGAGGACATAAAAAAAAAAAAACATTTTTTCTATAGCAATGTATGAATTCAAGTGACGTGTTTAGCCACAAGCACAAGAATTGCACAGAAAATTAAACAGATTATTTCCTTTTTTTTTTCTTTTCATAATTACTTATTTACAATGATTTTTTTACAATTTCTCAAAAATGGTACTACTGACTGTACATGATACATAACAGTTAACGTCAATGACATTATTAGCATGTATTTTCAAAAATACCAAACATTTTCTGAACAGTTACAGAAACAACCAAAATTCTTGCGTTAAATTTCTCAATGGACTCAGCTAAAGTGCAATGTTTAAACACTGAGGCTCATACATTACTATATTTAATATGATATTTTTAGTATGCTTATCATCTTTTAAAATTTGTACCGTAAATTAAGAATCATTATGTATATATATTAAAACTATAAGTAATATAGTAGAGACTCAATTTCGTTTCGATCTCGGGGGAAGGAAACGTATCAAAAGGGTTTCCAGCAGGCGTGGTCCGATTATTATACACCAATGAGAATAGACAACTGCTACTTACTAAACTATCAAACTTACAATGAACCTAATGCCCGCGAAATTTAAAACCATTAATTAAATACACTATTAAATATTATCACAGTATCATTTAATATATCAAATTCTTAATTTTAATGATTATTTAATAAATAACTACTTATAAACTAATTAAGTAATTACTATGAATACTACATTTAGAATGGTTATAGTACTTTTGAGGTTAGCTTACCGACATCACATGGATTGTCCACACATATAAATATGCCCCGCCATCGTCATATTCCCCTCATTTCCTATAGATGAAATCTTATGGGAAGGGGAAACACTTTGAGGGGACGAAACTTTTGAGAAGGAAACGAAATCAAGTCTCTACTGTATATAAATATGCACTATATAATATAATATTATGCAATATTTATAACTAAAATAATATTTCTGTTTAGTGTTGAAAGATTATTTTATGAGCTAAGTAAATCCGGACATCCTGCACTAGATCCATTGATTATTACTCCAGATGGTTTAGTATCAATAAGTAATGATATGTTGCAGTCTCCTCAGTTATTATGTACCATGTTACAAGGACATAGGTAATATAAAAATCATTCTGTTTTTAAAAGTACAATATTGTCTTGTTACTTTTATATATGTAATGAGTCATTTAATTTGTTTTCTTATGCTCTGCAAGATTATCTCAAAAAATATAGGGTACCATTTAAAAAAATATCAGTAGCTTTGAAATTTCAGTAGTACAACTTTTTCAATTAAAATTTATTCATACAATTGAAAACAAAGGAGATATTTAGATAATTCCATGTAACTGAGACACCCTGCATATACATAATAAATACTTTTCCAAAATATTTTAGTGCAAGATTAAATAATTTAGTAGAGAAACAACCAAGAAATAAAAAATCACGAAGATGTGTGTTACATTCTCTGGAAATACAACGTATGAAACCCCTTCCAAGTGCATGGAGGGAAGTTTGGGATTGCATGGAATTAGAATGTAGGCAAGAACTTGCTTTAATTGAAGCTGATACTCTTGAGGCCACGTTAGAATCATATTTACGTAAGCATAGGTACGTATATATGTAGAAACATATTTCATATATACATTTGTTAAAAACGATTTTAATGTTAATTAATATTTTAGATTTTGTGCTGAATGTCGGACAAAGGTTCTTCTGGCATCATCTCTTTTAACAACAGAACATGAACATACGAAAGAAACGGGTTACGTAGCTTCTTTGTATTCCGGAATTAAACGATGTATAACTGATCGTCATGTTCATTTACCAACTAGTACAGAATATATCAGTACACTTATAGGTCGTGCACAACCCGAACTTATGGGAAGGTACAGTTCTATTTTCTTTAATAATATCTTTTTAATATAAGATAAGAAATTGTATTCTTTAATGTCAAATATAATGATTTATTTATATCTTAGAGAAAGACATGCAAAAACATTAGAAATTGCTCAAGAAGAGGTACTCACTTGTCTAGGAATATGTGTGGCGGACCGTTTACATAAGGTCCACCGACGATTAAGAGAAGAAGAAACAGTTTATAAGGTGTTAGTAGCAGTTGCAATTGATGCATTATCTAGAAATTTTCAGGTAAATTTTATAAATGTGTTCCTTTTATTATTATATCGATTGATTTTATTATCTATTAATTAATACTTGTTGGTCTCTTAGATGGCAGTGGAACTTAAACAAGGAATTTCACAATTAGAACTTTTATATGAGGAAATAACTAGGGAAGAAATAGCTAAACAACAACGACGAGAAAAAATGAGATTAAAACGAAAGAAGAAGAAAGAACGTCGTTATGAAACGGAAGAGAAGGAAAATTCATGTCATGTATGATATTATATAATTATTATCATTATTTGCTTCTTTTTAAATTATCAATTATATATATATATTATTTTATTATTTTATTCTGTACCAATTTTTAGTGTTCAAATGAAAGAAGAAGTGAAAGTAGTGAAACATGTGTTTTTTGTATGGAATTAAAACCAACAACACAAAATATTGATCGACATAAGGTATAAGTAACATATATCTATTTATGTATATACAATTCCTTTCGTATATTCTTATAGAAATTTTTTTTTTAGTTACAAATTCTAGATCCTAAAAATAAAGGTGCACCAACATGCAAATGTTCTGATTATGCAAAAAAAGCAAAAATACCTATTATAGTACAATCTCAAAGCCAAATACAATTACAGCCATATTCTACGAAAAAAGGTTCAAGCCCGCAAAAAGGTAGTTCCAAAAAAATAGCTTCTGAATCAAAGCCAAAAGGCCAAAGCATGAGTGAAATTCAAATAGAAGAAATTAATTCAGAAACAAAACATTTTTCTGAAGAAGACTTTTTTGAGAACTGCGATTCTTGTAAGGTAACGTAAACTTTTATGAAGAAAACCTATTAATTTGTTTTTAATTAGAACGAATGCAATTATATACAATTTATTTATTAATCATAAAATATAGGACTTTTCTGATAAAACTGAAGGTGAACATTGGCATAATCTCCTTGATTGTAAAGATCCTGTGACCAAAAAAATAGTTAGTGATTTAATAGGTGAGCCAAACAGAAGATATACTTGGGTAGAGATAGAGATGAAAAAACGCTTTAATTTACTTATGGCTGATACAAAAAGCCGTTCATCAAGTGAACCATCATCTCAGGATTGTGGTTATTCATCTGAACACAATATTAGTAGTCCATCTTTTCCTAGTACACCAGAAGGCTCTGAAGTAGCTTGCAGCGATAGTTGTTGTAATCATGAAGGTGATTGTCACGATATACGAACGTCCGATAAACCTGTTCATTCCAATTCTAGTATTTCTTTCCTAAAAGAACGAGGTGGAGGTCCAACACTTACACAAATGCTGGAGGTTAGTGGGGAAAAAAAAATAAAAAGAAAGAAATTCTAATAACAAAAAATAAATTATTATCATCGATATTTATAAGCGATTGTTCATAAACATTATTTGTATACAGGACTGTTACTTGTCAGATGACGAGGAAAAAGAAAGTTATATTCCTGCAGAGGAAATTATGAAATTTAAATCTCGAATGTGTCAAGTCCTTGAGGAACGTAAGGAACTTCGAGAAAAACTTATAAAACGTTTTGCAATTCTCTGCGGCCATTATAAGCCTTTTATCATTCCTGATTAAAAATTCCTACTAGGTACAGTTACTTAATAGGATATAATTTTTCTTTTTTTTTTTTTTTCTTTTTACATTAATTTACTGCCAGTAGAAACGTGAATATTATAGATGTATTTTGAATAATTGTTATCATTGGAAGATCATTTTCCAATGTGAATAAAGAATCATTTGGTCATACATAACAGAAATATTATATAAAATAATTTATCAAAAAAATCATTGATATATATATCAATTGTTGAATTTAGTTATTTTATACACAACTAAATTCAACTACAATTAAACACATGTGTTTGTCAAGCCTGTGCATTGAATTCACAGTTATCTATAAAGTTAGATAATGTTTTATTAACATACAGAGTTATCTGTATTACGACTATAGTTCAGAATTAAATCTAACATAATGCAATATGCTTGTATAACTGGAATCAATGCAGGCTTTTTATACCAGCACGCCTTGGTCATAATGTGACAAATTTAAATCTGATACACAGAAAAGTGTATTACAATATTAGGCATACATCTTATTAATAATAATATAATATACTCAGAGAATATTTTATTTTCTTGAATTGTTAAAATTTCAAAAACATTGTTTATGTTGCGACATGATCACGATTGTTCGTAATACTGCTATTACGATAGTAGTATCATAATTGAAGATTATTGAAAACTTAATATAAAATAAATGTTGCATTCCAATATATATTTTATTATTCCAGTTTATATCTCTTTTTGTGTAATTTTAATATAAGTTCTATATAAAAAAAAATTTATCCTAAATCATGTAATTTGTACACATTGTATATTGTTGCATAAAATTATTTAAAATATTTAAGTTATTATAATAGTTGACGACTGAGATTAGATTCGTTATCGATTTTTGTTTGTTTTTACTTGTTTACAACCGATGTACAAAGATACTTACAATGGTTTTATTATTATTTGCGTATAAAAATGACGCTTATTTATCTATACTGAATGTATATAGCATATTATGTTTTCTTAATGTGATGGAATGCTTAATGTTTAATCTTTTTTTAAGCAATATATTCTGCAAAACAAAGACATGCATTTATTCCACCGAAACCGAAAGCATTCTTCAAAGCTATTCTTCTGCCAGTTGCAGACCAATTTTTCTTTTCATTAGGTACTAAATTTAAATTTGTTTTTGTATCTAAATTATGTAAATTTATAGTAGGCGGTATCACGGCATCTTTTATAGCCATTACAGTAAAAACAGCTTCTAAGTTTCCTGCTGCACCTAATAAATGTCCATGCGCTCCTTTTGTACTAGATATAAAGACATTTTTACTATGCTCTCCCATAAGAGATTCTACAGCTTTTAATTCAATAGTATCGCCTAATGGAGTTGAAGTAGCATGTGCATTTATGTATGTAATTTCTGAAATTTCTATGCTGGCATCTTTTACTGCTCTATCCATTGCTAATAAAGCACCAGTACCATCTTCACTAGGTGCTGTTATATGCGCTGCATCTCCTGAAAGCCCATATCCTAGAATTTCTGCATATATAGGAGCCTGTCTATTAAGAGCATGATTTAATTCTTCTAATACTAATATAGCAGATCCTTCTCCCATTACAAAACCATCTCTATCTTTGTCAAATGGTCTTGATGCTTCGTAGGGAAAATCATTTCTGGAAGTACTGAGTGCACGAAGACGACAAAATGCTGCAATAGCTAAAGGACTGATACACGCTTCAGCTCCACCACAAACCATAACATTAGTTTCACCTCCACGTATAAAACGAAATGCATCACCTGTACAATAGGATCATTTTAATTTTATCATACACTTTATGTTCAGCTAACTTATAATAATTTTAATATTTTATTCTACCAATAGCATGTGCTCCAGTTGCACAGGCAGTTGATACACAATGATTAGGTCCTCGAAATCCGTATTTAATACTAATATGACCTGCTGCCATGTTTGGTAAAATTCGTGGTATAAAATAAGGACTGACTTTACTATATCCTTTTTTTAAGGCTTCATATGTCGTACATACATCTACTAAGTCAATCATTCCAATACCAACAGCTACTCCTGTATCTCTTTTATCATTTTCTTCTTCAGGTTTCCATTTTGCATCAGAAAGAGCTTCTTCTGAAGATATCAGTGCATAAGCTGTAGCAGGACACATTGTTCTTAATTCACTCTTAGAAAAATGTGATTCTATATTTAATTCATGTGACTGATCCCCTTTAGGTACCAAAGCAACTACAATGGATATAAACTTTAATTTTTAGTTATAAATGATTATTATTTGCTTACTATGCTTAACTAAATAGAAATTTCTTACCCACTTTACAAGGTAATTTCTCATAATCTAAATCAGATAGTTTAGTTATTCCACATTTAGATTGCAGAAGATTCTTCCAAGCATGCTGTACACCAACACCGAGAGGACATACAAGTCCTAACCCAGTAACAACAACTCGTCGTTTAGATCTAACAGTAGTTGTCAACGACTGACCTTTTTTAAGAAAGTTGATAGGAGAAAACATTTTATCTTCAAAACTAGAAAATTCAAACAAATATTGCTTAATAGGTTATGTTCTATATTATATCCATGTTTGTTTTTATAAAGTAAACTGCAACTTACATAGTGTTTTTCAATGATATGTACAGAATAAATAATACAACTATTTCTTTACCGGTTTGATCATTAATAAAAATATCTATAAATTTATATCATTTTGTTTTTATATATTAATCTACTGCGAGGCATGCATA
This sequence comes from Mischocyttarus mexicanus, assembly GCA_023678845.1. Lineage (NCBI taxonomy): Eukaryota > Metazoa > Arthropoda > Insecta > Hymenoptera > Vespidae > Mischocyttarus > Mischocyttarus mexicanus. Next base: position 318,973 of record JACGTP010000050.1, on the reverse strand, counting down.
TATGTACTTTAATGATTACGCAAAAAAAATATGAATCAAAACATATGTATATATATATATATATATATACAGCAAATAATTAAAATATATATAAATGATAGGTATTTCATATAAATTAATATAATTATTTAAGCAAATTAACATCGTTTTTACATACAAATTTTTGAATATATAAATATTAAATTGGGGAAAAAGAAATCCATTATTTTTTCGCTAGATGACCGTAATGATATAAATATATTTCTATAAACGGTAAAAAATAATAGATTTCTTTTTCCCTAACCTAATACATTTTATAAATATATAAAATTATAGAATGGCTTATATTAAATAAGATCTTATATTTGGTGATCATTAATAAACCAGATATCAGAATTAGTTTTGGAATTGTGCTTTGAATGATTCATCATATTAATAAAATAGATAAATTTATTTAAACATATACAAGGCACTATATTTACTTTATGAAAATATAAATTATAAAAAGGAATGCAGCTCATATATAGATTTATTTAACGGTAATAATATGACAAAGCTTAAATTTATTACAATCCTTATAATATATTTGGAAACATAGCAACAATATTTTATAGAAATTGTTAACTATCATTAATTTAATTACAATTTATATTTTTAACCTTCATATAACATTCCTTTTGCCACAGTAGCAGCTGTTTCTTTGTTTACTAATTTTTCAACAAGAGCCAAGCCAAATGCGAATGCTGTTCCAGGGCCTCTACTAGTAATTAGATCACCTGAGAGATTGCAAAATTTGTCACATTTATTTTGTAAAAAAATAATGAACTATAATAATTAAAATGATTTTGTTTTAGATAGATTTATACTGAAAATAATTCCTACCATCTACCACTACGCGATCCTCTGAGTATTCATAACCGTCAGTCATCTGATCTTTCATTGCTGGATACGAAGTAACACGTTTTCCTTTTGCAATACCATGCGCTTTTAAAGCAGTTGGTGCTGCGCAGATAGCAGCAATAAGTCTATTTGCTTTTTCTTGTTCTTGCAATAACTTGCCAACATCAGCTGACTAATTTTTTTTAAACATAATTTATTATTCCTCAAGGAATATAATTAAGCAAAGAATAACATTTACCTCTGCAAATGCTTTTGAGCCATTGAGTCCCCCAGGTAGTATAACAACGTCATACTTCTTGTCGTCGCTGATATCCAAAAGTTTAATGTCAGCGCAAATTTTTACATCACGACTACACTTAACGCATTCATCGCCTATGCTTGCTATGGTAACAGAAACCTAAAATCAAACGGTACAATATATATTAAAAAGGTATTTCATTCTAAAACCGTGCAGAATGTATAACATATGTACAAGCGATTTACTTTATGCTTATTGCATAATTATCAGTTTGAAGGTTATATCGTATAATAATTTTACATACTCCGCCACGACGTAGAATGTCCGCCGTTATTACAGCTTCCATTTCCTCTGATCCATCGGCTAATAATAAAAGTGCTGTTTTCTTAGCCATTTTATTAGAATATTTTGCTGTATATTGAAAATTATACGAAGAGCTTCTCCAAATAGGTTTCGAGATATTTACAAACAGAGAACCGAGTTGAATAATAGTCCTCATCGATATATGGTCTATCGACTAACATAGTATAATCGATAGAACTAGTCTATAGATTGTAATGAACGTGTACTAACGTTACGTATATTTTTACGAATAATATACGTTTAAAATATAAGAAATATATTATTTGTTTAATTTTATATTAATTTATAATACATATTAAAGAATATATATCTTTTTTTAAAAAAAAGTTGAAAAGAAAAGAATCGTTTCCTCAGTCAAGTGAATAATTAGGGGGTATATTAAGAAGTGCGGAACGCGTGGAATCGAATCGCACCCCCACAGAAGAAAAACGAAACAAACGTAGTACAAGATGGCGGCGTTTGGGTGTTGTGGCTACTGATTCGTACAAGGTAACTTCAGGAGCGACTGAGACCTGATTTAACGGAGGATCATTCTTCGATTTTTTAGTCAGAAGTCAACAATCGTAAGGACAATTCAGCGCGTGCGTTGTCGCTGAAACGAGCGGCATTAGAGGAAACAATGCAAGCGCATCATCTTTGAGGCATTTCGGAACACGGGTGAGTGAGTTTGCCTTGAAATTTTATGGCATTCCACATTATTTCGACGTGTGCTCAGAAAGGTATATCATGATTCTTCTTCAAATTTATATTTAAAAAATTTCGGAAAAAAGATCAAACAAATATAATTCGTTTTTGTGTCGGAAGCATCAAGCTGAAAATTCTCATAAACTGTTTCGAAAAATTGCGAAAAGGAAAGATGCACATTTCCGTTGGCGTACCGTCCATATGATGAAATTGTGCAAATAGTTTTTCTCTCTCTTTCTCTCTTTTTCTCTCTTTCTTTCTCTCTCTCTCTTTCTCTCTTTTTCTCTCTTTCTCTCTTTCTCTCTTTTTCTCTCTTTCTCTCTTTCTCTCTTTTTCTCTCTTTCTCTCTTTCTTTTTCTCTTTCTCTTTCTCTTTCTCTTTCTCCTCTCTCTCTCTCTCTCCTCTCTCTCTCTCTCTCTCCTCTCTCTCTCTCTCTCTCTCTCTGGTTTTTTCTTCGTTCTTTTTCATCGTGTCGTCAGGTCGTGCTAATGACTCAATCAAATTTTAACCGTAGGTTATATTTTCGTAAGTTTCGTAGAAATGGTAGTAGTTGCAGTAAAGAGCATAAGATTGTGTTTGTTAAAAGCTTGATCTTATGCTATTTATTGCTTTCACCGTGACTTAAGACCACTTGAAAAATCTAAGATATTTTAGGCTTTAATGTTATTGGAATATGCAAGTTTTTTTTTTATATTATCCCATCAGTCAATTTATAGGTTTGCCCATGTTTTATATGCTATAATATTAATTATTTCTATGTAAGTAGTTATTTTTATATGTATTTTTTTTCTTTTAAATACAATTAAAATTATAGATTAGAACATAGCAAGGAAAATAGTAAATATAATAATGTACATCTATTTATATTGATGGTTAAATATCTTTATAACATTTCTGATAGGTAATTAACACGAAGCCTCAGTATATATTTGCAGAAATGTCTTTGTATATGAATCGCAGCCTTTGTTGAAAAATCAACATATTTTATTTTGCAAAGTAATCTAAACTAATTTTTATAATATGTAACTTTAATGCACATGAGATCGCATGAATTTTAAAAAATAATATTTGAAGTCTAGTATCTCTAATAAGCTTTTTTCTGTAATCAATTACATCAGCAAATCAATGTATTTGTGTTTTTCTTCCATGAACTATTATAATTGCTGATATTATTAGTAGCTGTTACATTATGTTATGTCTTGCAGTTATTTTTTCAAATTGTATTATTTGTTATAAACTTATTAGAGCTTACAGAGTTTAAATTGCAATAAAAAATAATGCTAATATTTTGCATGAATTGTTCTGCAATTTGCTACTGATAATTGAAATTAATTCTATAATTTTTTGTTAACACATGGTTTACCTGGTGTTTAGTTGTAAATATATTATCAGTATAACAGTTTTACAAGACTTGTAAAATTATATGAGTATCGAGAGAAAATAGCTTAAAGTATACTTTCATAGAAAAGTTAGCTTCAATAGAGTATTTTAGAACGATCATTAAATTCATATTATTCGTTACATATTTTTCAATCATTTATCTTAAAATTATATTGAAATTTATAATAATATATCACTTCAACGTAGAACGATAGTTAAAAGACAGCATGTTAAGCATAATGCACCTTGAATAATTACTGCAAATATACTGATAGAAAAAATATACGGTTCAGGGGGTGGATGATAGGAAATTACTGAAAGTCGAAGACTGAAGCCACTCGAAACACTGGAGAAAGACGGTGGAGCTTCGGAGGAGGGGGAGATGTCTGCTGGGACCCAGGGCGAGATTCGAGTTGGCCCTTCACACCAGGTTTGCCATATATCTTCAAAAACTTTTTTGCTACTTAGCTCTATTGTGCAGCGTACCTAACTCAAGGCTTGTGGTTCTCCGATGCATTATATGAGTACAGGCAAAAGAAAATTAGGTTGTAACTAAAACGTATTCTATATTGTGTAAGAGGGATAGTTAAGGAAAATATAAACTTCAAGTTATAAAAACAGAGAGAAAGTAATAGATAAATTATTGGCAAGCATTAGTGTACCAAATGATATTTTTATTATTTAATTTTAATTTGCTTTTTATATATTTTATTTATTCCTAATCTTGTATAAAAGATATATTATTTTTTTAAAGTGATCATCAAATTAAATGATATCATAATTGATTGCATAGAAACATATGACTCATATAGTGATTAGCAAGAATTACAACTTCTGATTATATTAATTCATATTCTATACATTTTGTGCATGGTGTGTGCTTATTAATAGAATCACTCATTGTACAGACTACATTTACATTTAAAAAATGAAATATGTAGATTTTTCTGCATTGTCAGATCAATTATGTGTAATGAATATTTATAACACATCATAGAAAACCTTTAAAATATATGTATATTTTGTTATTTTATGTTGATGGTTCAAATAACAGAATAGTTCTGCGCACTTAAAATATGAGTCATAAATAAATGTCATAGATAAGTGTAGTTTAGTGTCCTTGTAATATATATAAAGATAAGTATGTTTTAAAAATTAACATATTGACAAATAATTTTATACCAATCTAAATGGGATGTTAATAATTAAAATTAATAAGTATACTATTACTCTATAGAAAAACTATAGATATAAGTAAAAGTGCTGAATTTCCATATAAAAAAAAGGCAGTGGAAATTACTATTAAGATATACGCACATATTGATATATAGTGCGTGGAATACTTATCTATAGAATAAGAATTTACACTCGGTGAAACTTATGTGGTTTTCAGTCACGGTGAAATAATTGAAAGGTATTATGGGTAAAGGTAACTCATGCTTCGTGTTAATTACATGTCGTCATTTAATAGCTGTATTTTATTGGTTACTTGAACCATCTACGCTTGTAATTTAATGTATACATGAATATTTATTTAAATTGTGTTTCTAATTTTCCTTGCTTGTAATTTGTTTATGGGATTTTTAGACAATGAGGATGATATATGTCGTACGATTTTTAGCTTTTTTAACCAGAATTTTATTTTTATATAATATTTTATTTCATAAAATATTAAATTTGATATAATTTGGTATGGTTATCATGGTAAAAATTTGAATGAGCAAAAGAATTATTGGTTTTATTCGTTTTAAATAAACAAGCCAGAGTATAGGTGCGTATAACTAACTTGCTTTGGCATTGGAGCTAACTGCGCACAATCCCGAATTTTGGGTACAGGAATTGGTTTCTTGTCAGGCCCGTTTGCCTGAGTATCGGCCGGGTATCCCTCCTGGAGAGCTGCATCCTGACCCAGAATTCTCTAAAGAGAGAGAAGAGCTAAGATGGATTCCAGCCATGGCATTGGATGGAGATCTACTCATGTATTTGAGAGCAGCACGATCCATGGCTGCATTTGCTGGAATGTGTGACGGAGGATCTCCGGATGATGGTTGTGTTGCAGCTTCGAGAGACGACACTACTATCAATGCTTTGGATATTTTACATGATTCTGGCTATGATCCTGGAAGAGCATTGCAAGCTCTTGTTAAATGTCCTGTGCCCAAAGGCATCGATAAGAAATGGTCTGAAGAAGAAACAGTAAGTGAAATATAAATAAATATTAACATTATATATTCCTCCTTTTTTTAATTTGATTTTATGATCTATAGGGAAACCTATTCTCAAAATTAATCGACTATCACTTTCTCTCATAGAAACGGTTTGTCAAAGGTCTTCGACAATTTGGAAAAAACTTCTCCCGTATTAGGAAGGATCTTCTACCTCATAAAGATACGGTAAAAAAGATATTAGATGTTAAATATTGATTGTATATTTAATAAAATAATAATTATACAATATTTATTATTTTTAGCCGGAGTTGGTTGAGTATTACTACTTGTGGAAGAAAACACCAGGTGCAAATAACAATCGACCACATCGTAGACGACGACAAGGTTCTCTGCGAAGGATTCGAAATACGCGTAATTCTAGGGCAGGAACTCCTAAAGAAGAAGCTCCTACGCCACCAAAAGATACGCCAATTGCTAACGCCAATACAAAAGAACCTGCTTCAGAACCAGAAATTGTACCTGTTGGAACACCAGCAAGTAATAATCCTGGAGGAGAAATTAGTTCTGTGACAGAAGACGATAATTCTGAAGAGGACAGTGATTCTCGCGATACTAATACAAACGGTGCAACACATTCTTGTCAACATTGTTTCTCAACAAGTTCCAAGGATTATCAGGTTGCTGGTAAAGATAGATTATTACTTTGTACGGAATGCAGAGCATATTTAAAGAAAACGGGAGAATTACCGCCCGCTCCTCCTTATTTGTTCCGCCCTGTGCCTGCGGAGTCGCCAGATAGCCCAGGTAGAATGCGAACGCGAAATAAGGCAAAAGAAACACCAAGACCTGCGCGACCACGACGTACTGGTGGAACTGACACGCCTGATCAAGAAAAACAACAGCAGCAACAGACACCCGATAAAAGTAAAAAGAAATCTTCTAGTAAGCCAGAAACACCAAAGAAAGCTCAAAAACGAAACCAAGCGGATGATGCAGAAGAGGATAAGGAAAGTCAAAAACGAAAACGTGGTGACAGACCAGAGAGTCCTTCAGAATCACTCACTACTGATAGTAATTCTCTTATGGATGAACCTGAAAGAGAAACAGAAGGAGATACAAACGAAAATCAACCCACACCTATTGCCGTACAACCTGAGGAACCTGTTAGTCCAGCTATAACTACACCAGAAGAACCATCTGAACCCACGCCAACTTCAACTCCTATACCAGGTCCTATTCAAAGTTTACCTATATCTGTTCCTGTTATTCATACTTTAGATAAAAAACCATTATTGGAAGAACCAGTTGAAACTAAAGATCAAATAGAAGATGTACCTTTAGCCATGAATCAACCATTAAAATTAGAGCCACTGCCAATAGAAACAGCTATGTCACCTTCTAATGAAGAAATGAAAGAACCAGAACAGTTGAACTTAAGTACGTCACAGCCACTAAATATGAATGATATGAATCAAAACATACCTCGTAACTTGTCTCAAACAATGACAAGTGCAGTAAGTAGCATGTGTCCGCCGAATGGTTCACAAAGTATTCAAAGTACACAAATTATATCACCCAATCAACAAGGATTACCACTAAACATGCAATATACATCTAATGTTCCACCCGTTCAAAACGTGCCACAGAATTTATCCCAAAATATACAAATACCACCAAATATACCACAAAATATGTCTACCACTCAGAATATGGGACCAACGCAAAATTTACGTGCACATTCTGAAAATATGTCGTCTACGCAAGGTTTGCCACAAAGTATTGGAGGCCCTCCATTGAATCTCAATATATCCCAAAATATACCAGCGAGTATATCTCAAATTCCTCAAATATCGAGTTCGCCACAGCCTCTTGGATTAACAGTTATGTCATCAGAAAATAGAATGTCCGAAAGAATTCCAGAGGAAAGATTACCTTCAGAGAGAATGCGCGATGGTAGAATTTCTGATAGAATATCTGAAAGAGTATCCGAACGTAATGAAAGTAATGAACCAGAGAGAGTTGAGCCGCCGAATATGTTTCAGCCGATTCAACCAAGTGGAATTTTATCTATGGAAAAATCTTCCAATATTTATAATTTGGCCGGAACTCCGCCAATGGAGCCACAAAACTTAAAAATTAAACAAGAAATTATTCCTTCTGAACCAGATCCATTGCAAAGTTTGAAAGAAGTGAAAGTTCCTGGTTTTCAGACCGGTTTTCCGGGTCCAAGTTTGGAAAATATAAAGAAAGATCCAGATAGTACAAGTAAACCACCCACACCAAGTAAACATTCTATGCCAAGTAATCAGCCAGTGCCACAAATTCAATCAGTGGCAGCATCACCGACACCAACGTTACCACCTCCGCCGACATCTATTCCTCAACCTGTGATGCACCCGGCACAACAGCCCAGTCCACACATGGCTCATCCTTTCCATCCTCATCATCCCTTAATGCATCATTCATTATTTACCGCGATGCATCCTTACCATCCACATGCTTATCCTGGGTATGCACCTGTTGGTGGCTATCCCTCATTTTCACCATACTCGTATGGACCAGTGCCCCATGCTATCCCACCACCATCACCACAAAGAAGCCAAGAAAATACAACAATGATGACAGCTCATCACTCTAGTACAAGCTCTAGTGTAACAACCAGAGAAGAAGGAGAAAATCTTATTGCCACCCATCACCATTCTTCCAGTATGCACCAGGCAACCACCTTGCATCACGACAAACTGTTAACAATCTCCTCTCATAGTTCTCATAGTCACTCGTCATCGCACAGTTCGCATAATACTCAGCGTAAACCGTCACTCGTTTCAGCGACATGTTTAACGTCTACTAGTTCCGTACACCATCACCATCGACCTCCTCAACCACAACCACCAGTTGTACAAGAACCAAAGATGGAACAGGATCTTGGTGAGCCAGAACCAGAGGAACCGCCCAGTCCACGCGGACCTTCTCCTGAACCAAGAATCGAAGATTCTGAATGTCATAGATCACAATCTGCAATATTTTTACGACATTGGAATCGAGGCGAGAATAATTCATGTACTAGGACAGATTTAATGTTTAAACCTGTGCCTGATTCTAAATTAGCTAGAAAGAGAGAAGAAAGATCAAGGAAACAAGCAGAGAGAGAAAGAGAAGAACGTGATAGAGTCGCGGCACAGCAGGCTAGAAAAATGACAACTCCGGAAAAACAACCTGAAACTTGTAAGCCACCTAGTCGAGGTCCACTCGAACCTGTTGTATCTCCATATGATAGGTATGGTGCAAGACCAGGGTCTTATACAGATACACCGGCTCTAAGACAACTTTCTGAATATGCAAGGCCACATGCGGCATTTTCACCTGCTAGACACCCTGCTCCACCAGAGTCTATGATCCATTTTATGTATGGACCAGCTGCAAGAGAACGTTTGGAACTAGAACATTTAGAACGTGAGAAGAGAGAACGTGAGATAAGGGAGCTTCGTGAGAGAGAATTAAGTGATCGTTTAAAGGAGGAAATATTAAAGGGGACGCCCAGATCAATGCCAGCTCCTGTTGATCCACATTGGTTGGAAATCCACAGACGATATGCGGCTGCAGGTCTCGCACCAGGACCTTCGGGACCACCACAAGCTTTACACCAATTTGGTATATATGGAGCTCCACCAGGACCTAGCCAATTAGAACGAGAGCGACTAGAAAGATTAGGTAATTATTGCTTTTTTGCCTTTTTAAATCATTTTATCGATATCTACTCGTCTCGAACTTAACCAGTTACTTTCTGTAATTATTTATAAAGATATTCTTTTGAACGGTTAAATGAAAGTATCTTGGAGGAATGCAAAGTGCTGCAGTGACGAGTGGAATGTATATGTGAAAGATAGAAGATAGTGTGTAGTTGACTATTTTTACACCATAAAACAAAAATGGTATATTTGATCGAGGTACTATCGGGTTTAGGGATTCCGACTGCAGCCGGCGGGGGGCCAGCGGGTGGAGGGGCTGGCCATCCCGTAGCGGCTCATCACCATGGCCAGCTGGACGACCGGTTGGCTCTAGCTGCTGACCCAATAGTCCGGTTGCAGATGGCTGGCATCTCGCCCGAGTATCACGCTCACACTCACGCGCATACGCATGCGCATACGCACTTGCACTTACATCCGGGACAACAGCAGGCCCAGCAACAGGCTCAGCAACAGCAGGAGGCAGCTGCGGCTGCAGCTGGATTCCCCCTGCCTGGTAGGTGCCAGAGTCAGGATGTTCTAAGTTTCTCTTAAGAGTTTCCTTTTGAAAAACATCTATGACAATAAGTTTTCATAATCTATCGCTTTACTTTCTCATGCCATCATGTCCTGGCAATTAAATCTTTCGACCCTTTTTTAACTCTAGTCTATTATTCGAAGTATGAACGACAGCTGTTTTCGGTCATACAGTTTTTCAGTTATTCACATTATACATATTTAGGTGCAAGTGCGAGTGTACGCGTGAGTGGTATAAAAGAGTAGTATACATAGATATGTATGATTGGGTGTGTGTATGTGATAAAAAGTAAAAATAATTAATCGTTCAATGAATATTTTCTATACATAATATCAAGATAACTCTCTTTAAAATGTTATGTTTTTAATAATAAATATTTATCCGATATATTATAAATATAAAAATAAGGACAGTATTAAATATTCGTAAATAAGTATTATATATACAGGGTGAGAGTCAAAAGAAGCAAGACGTCTGAATATTTCTGTTGGATTTAAAGATACGAAGTATGGCTACATCAGAATTAGAAATGACTCTCTTGAGTTACGATATATTGATTTAACCGTAAAATTATGTATAGTAAAAAAAAATATGCGATTCCATTTGAAAAAACATTGGTTACTGTGAAAACACCGAAGAAATTGATATGATGACCATTGTTGACGTCCGTTGAAGCTATTCTAATTCTGATGTAGCTATATTTCGTATCTTTAAATCCAACAAAAATATTCAAGTGTGTGTCTTACTTTTTTTGACTCACCCTGTATAATAGATTATTTTATTTTCAATGAGGCATGCTTTTAATGGATTTTTGCATATATATATATATATTATTAGTCTCATGTAATAATTAATCATTTGAAATACTTTCCATTTGTTTTAATATTTATTATTTTTGTAGCTGCTGCTGGTTCTAATTATCCTCGGCCAGGCCTAATGCCCCGTGATCCAGCATTAGGGCTTCATCCAGCTGAACTTTTGGGAAGGCCTTATGCAGATATGGCAGTGCATCATGAGCACTTGCAACGTCAATTCATGATGGAACGTGAACGTTTTCCTCCACATGCATCGCTCGTGGCTCATCATGAAGAATATCTAAGGTTTGTCTCTTAAAATAAATATATTAATACATTCCTTCGTATGCTGTAATAAACGAATCAAATATATATTTGATTAACGAAGGGTGTGTTTTAGACAACAACGTGAGCGCGAGCTTAAAGTGCGAGCGTTGGAAGAAGCTGCACGTGGATCTCGCCCTTAAATATAATTATATTTATATTATTATGATTATCCTTTATAAATAGGGATTCAATTAATTGCACAAAACAAATATGGTACAATATACTGTGCCAGTATGGTGCAAAAACAAATGGCAACATTTGTTCATGATCGTTGATCTTGTATTTAAGATCATAAATTATTTTTACGATCTTTTAGTGACATAATGAGACTTAAAAGTGTTACGTAATGTAACTTGTTAGTGTAAATAACGTAGTGACAAACTTATCGAGTACTAGATTTTATTCTAGTATCTTAGAAATGAAAATGATATATAATAGTGCTTTAATGTGTAATTTTTTTTTCTTTTTTTCTTTTTCTTTCAAGGTTTTTGAACTATATATCCGGTTTAACTGATTATTATTAATCGAGTTTATCTAAATGGTGCAAATACCAAAATGTTGACCCGGGAAAACTAGAAGGATCTGGATTTATGAAGATTATAAAAGAACAATTACTTTTAATATACATATTTTTTTTATATTTTTTTTTTCTTTTAATATATAAAGAATTCAATAATTTTTAATTGTTTTTATTTTCCTTTTTTTCCTTTCTTATGTTATTTCGTTAAATCTTATACATTGTATATCAAGCCTTTACAAGTAAAGTATTATATTAAACATTAGAATAAAATTTACATTTTTATTATTATGCCCATTCTTGTTTATAATCACTGGGACAATTTAGACTTTCGATATTTATCGTGTATATGAAATAATTTAAGTTAAGCATTACATAATTGCTCTCACAGATATTTGTATATTTTCTATAAGTATTGCTTAAGGATTAATGAGAGACTATATGTATGGGCCTTTGGTAATAGTAGCGCGAACGCCTGGTATGTAGTGAACATTAAAACAAAGTGACCAAAGTTAAACGTTTGTAGGAAATTGTTGAGCGTGAATGCATAATGTTTAATTAATCATGATCTGCATTGTAAATTAAATAACGAATCATACGATAAATGAAGATATTAATATCGGAAATTTGGAATGATTCTTTATGATTTTTCGAAATATCTTCTCTATTCTAATGACCATTTGAATATGTAAATTACGCTATAATTGAATCAATGTAACTTAGTTATTTAACAAAGTAAATATTTCATACAAACGTGCAATTGAATTTTATATTTTTCTCCTTTTATATATTATTAATATGTAATGTAAATACATTATTTTCGATTTAAACAGCATAGATCGCGTTATTCTTTATTGCTTATTTAGAAAAATAAAAAAAACAAACAATATAGCTTTTATTTATTACATTATATTAAGAACATTCTTTTATTTTATATTATAAATGTATTTACAAATATAATAGAATTGATATTAATGAACAAAAATTTTAATGATATATAATATTTTACATTAGTAACAAATTTTTTTTATTTTTCAGCTAACTGGTTATTTTTTCTTATAATAAGTATATTTAAAAATATATTATTCCAATACTTAAAAATAATGAAATATGAATGATTAGAACTTTAATTTGTAACGGTACAATTAATATTTGCAAAATTTGTATTTAAAATGAAAAATAAAAAAAAGATGAACGAAAAATTTAATTTTCACAAAAAGAAAGAAAAGAAAATTGTTTACAAGCACAGCGGCAAAAAATTGAAACATCAAAGTTGTTAGTAACTATTCGTCATCGTCTGGAAACTGTATGAAAGTGTCCTAATTAGTTTTACAGATGGAATTTGTTTTCCCTGCCCTACTACCAGTCAACGACTTGTTTTTATTGAATGTAATGTGAAACTCAGCTCCCTGACCATATTACGTGGGAGTCTTGGCGTCCGCAAGTATTCTCGCGCATATTCATAAGAGTTAAATATATTTCGTTATTCACATAATCCATAAAAGATAAAAAAAAATATTAATCGATGGATGATCTCGAATAAATCTATATATTTAATTCTCTGATAATTTTCAATTATATACTTTAGTAACGTAATTTACTTGTTTTATAATTAATTTATATTTCTCTTTTGATTGTTTAATATATCTGAATACATTTATATATATTTAATATAAGTAAAATATTTTGGTTGTCTTTGTTTGGTAAAAATTATTTTTTAAAACACTTATGTGTGTTCTCTTATGCTTCGTCATACGATCCACGCGGCCCTAATCCCATGCACATGTATTTCACATATGTTCCATTGCAGCGAGGGTTGGGGTGGGGATTGGCGGTAACACATGAGAGGGGACTTCCATAAACTGGAGGAACTAAAAGAAATAGGAGTAACATTCATTCATAAATACGTTCTTGCCTCGACTGGACAAGAGTTTAGAAACCATTCGACTGAATTGGAAAAAAGATATTATTTGTATCGTCATCTTAAAATAAATATTTAAACAATGACTACACGTAAAAAAGAAGAATCAAATAAACAGAGATATCAAGCTAACGCACGTGAAAGAGATAGAACTCATAGGTAACGTAAAACACTTTACTTAAATATTTTTGTAATTAGTAATAAAAAACATGAGCCAATAAATCATTAAAAAAATCTTTTATATATATATATTTAAATTTATATTAATAGGTATATAATTTTATTATTTAATGATAGATTGGTAAAATTAACGATAAAAACAATCGATAAGATTTCTTTTTGCCTGCAATATTTTTCAATGATTTTGTTTAGTATGTGTATGTTTTAGAAAGGTTTCCTCTCTCCTCTGCATTCTTTGGAACAATTTCAAAACAAAGACTAATTACATCTTTCAAGGAAAGCTCACGGAGAGGGAAAAAATATCATTTTCTAGCACCTAGTTTACTTGGAATAAAATCATTGAAAATCATTGAAAATCATTGTCAATAAATACAGGTTCACGATTCAAGAAAAGCAATCTTCACTGTGCAGCGTGAACACAGCTTTCAGCGCATTGAGAACGTTGATTCCAACGGAGCCAGCAGACAGAAAATTATCCAAAATAGAAACTCTCAGATTAGCAAGCAGTTACATCAGTCATTTGGGTGCAGTTCTTGTCGTTGGTGCTATGGATCAACCTTGTTTACGATTAGAAGAAAGTAGTCGAGTATACTCAACAAGTAATTGGAATGATATGCAAGCTAGACCACAAGTTTGTACTTTCTGCCTTGCTATGCATAAAAAATATGTAAGTAGGCAATACTTTTGTTCAACGTGTTTTCAATCGTGCATAAGTTTATTATATCAGAACAAATCTAATGATTTCATTTTTTTTTTCAGAACACAAATGACAATTCAGAAATTCTTTCTGATTATCAAAGTCATAATATGACACCATATATACTTGTTCCAGGGAATTCTGCAAAGTGTATTGATTAAAATTATATAAGGAGATATATACATATGTATATTAAAGAATATATTTCTTGTACATTTTCTGTAAATATATTATTTTAATAAATTTCATTATATATACAATAGTAATTCTATTTGGTCAGAAATTTAAACATTTCATGAATTTTTGTAAAGAAAAATAAAATAAAATGTATATATAATATAAACCTAATATTTATATTTATAAAAATTTAATCTGTTTTGTAAGCATGTGCAACTATTTACTTATGTATATATTTATATTTATCTTTTGTTTTTTCAGACATATATATATAAAAATAATGTGGTGGGGTATATAAATATGTATATGTAAAAATGCTCGTTGCTATCGATACGAGTCATTTGTTTCTTAGCAAACATTTAAGCTTCAGCATCTTTGGTACAACCATGATCAAAACAAATTTTCGAAGAAACATTTTGATCGTATTAATAAGATTATTCATTTAATATAATTAATTTGATTATATACAATCTGTTTTTATTTAAAAATTAATTAATTTAGATAATTTTTTTTTAACTTTATAAGCATGTTAATAATGATTTGTTATTAAAGGAAGTGCTATCACTTGTTTACGTAGTAAGGCGGCGAATGTTTTAGTCTTCAAAGTTCAACCATGCAGTGAGGAGGCATATTTTAGTTTTTTCCTCCGTTCTCGTTTCTCGTTTCAATTTCAGTGTTTTTATTCCCTTGTTGATTAGAAAGTATTTGATTCGCTATTATGTTGATATTCGAGGAAAACCAGTCTGGAGCGTTTATAACAAATTAGGTAAGAATTTAATTAAATATTTATCATTAATTAATATGTATGTTCAAAAGCAACCGACTATGTTTTTATAGTGAAGTGATGCTAAATTAATATCTTGATTTTTTTCTTTCCGTTCAACTGTGTATTTGACAACAAGTTCATCAAATCGTATTTCCTTCCCCCTCTCCCTTTACAAATAAAAAATTTTTTCATTAATATAAATTAAATTATTTTAAGACGTGAAATAATTTATAACAAGTTTTCTAACTGCTCGTCTATGAGTAATTTTTCTTGATCGCATTTTTATATGATGGATGAATATATTCAAAATATTGTTATATACTAAATAAACAAATATTCTATCTATTGTTTTTCAATAAGATAATATACGTATAAGAAACATATGAAGATTATCAATATGGTAGATTTGTTATAGATATTTATTAATATTAGTGTTCGTATAATGTATATATAGTATATACATATTATTTTTTAATTTGTCAAATTTTTAGTATAAACCTATAGTTCGTTCATTGAATAGAAAGTATCGGAAATAGAATCTCTTGAATGCTTCGGTTTTCCTCCAATAAAATTGTTAGGATTTGGCTTTTTAATAGAACGAATAAAGAGAAAATGATGAAAGAAGAAGTTAGGGAGGGGGAGAAGTGAGAAAAGAGGAAGTAGGGATATGAAAAGCCAGAGGGATTTCGATAAAAATAACATTAAAAACGTTAAACATAGAACTAGCCCAAAAAAAATTGAAATAGAGACGATTTGGCGCGCTTCGCGGCTAGTACGGCTGCCATCTTGTAAAAGTGTCTCTGTAGTGTTTGGAAGTTCAGCGAGAAAGGAACAGCAGCTTAGCCGAAGGCTGGAAGTTCTTTCAAAGCGGTCGCAACGCTCCTTGGCAGTCCCTGGGCACCCAGGTGACCCTCGAGCGAGGCCAGGGTATTCAAAAGGTGTTACGACGAAAATAATCAAGGCCAGCGGAGGATACGCTTACACGCCCGACTCTCGCTAAGATGGTGAGTTACTTTAAAAAGAATACATTCTTACAACACACATCCCTTGAAGAATTGTACCACCTTTCGCGCTTCTCTGCACTTCTCTACTATTTTTTTTTCCTTTCGGTTTCGAAGATAGAAGAGGATTTATATACGTCTCGGCAAAGCCCTTTCTTCTCCCTTTGATTTTAGGCATCACCTCCCCCTCTTTTTTACGCGCCTTTTAATTACCACCCCCGTACAGGTGGCAATTCGTCCTACGTTCCGTACGGAGCGACGTCTTCTCTCGCTTATCAATATTTTTAGGCAGTTCTTTCGTCGACACCTCGCGTTCGATTGACGGCTGGCTTTGGCCGTGAATATCGTCCACGAGCTCGTCGCATCATCGCCAACGATAACGCGACTCAACAACGGCCTGACATCGACGCATAACCTGCCTCTCTCGACCACACAGAAAAAGGGACACCCTTCCAAGTCGTACCGGATTATATGCGTCTTTTGTTTTTCTTTCCTAGTTCGCACTTCGTCACCGTCACGGTCCAAGCGGAGTCGTTAAAGCGGCTGCTTGAGACGGTCGGGTCACATGCACGTGTCTGAAGGTAGTCGTAAACTGCTGAATATCCGTCCGACAGAATATTATCGTGATTTTTCCTAATATTTTGTTTGTTTTCACCTTCTTGTTTTTTTCACCTTTCTTTTGTATTTCTTCATGTATTGCCAAGTTTTTCGTGCGAAAATAATATTCTCTTCTTTTTTTCTTTTTTTTCAACTTTAGTAAGTACTTTGTATAATTGTTTATCTTCTTTTCATTTTTGTATTTTATGTATATAATTTCATTTGATATATTTCTTTCTCTTTCTCTCTCTCTTTCCCTTTCCCTTTCCCTTTCCTTTTCCCTTTCCCTCATTGAGAATAGCTGTGCATTAGATTTAGTCTGTATGTCTTTTAATTAAAAACATAATCATTACTGCTTGCGATGAGATGTTTTTTATATAATTCCTTTTAATTGACAATAATTGTTTAATAAAATCTTGTAAATAAAATAATGTTACTATACCCTCGTTCTCTTGTTTAGAGTTCGGCATCAACGGGCGGTACAGAGGGGTCCAGCCCATCTTCTAGCCCTGCATCAGCCACAAGTCTAACCATGGCAGCTCCTAAGTATGGTACATTGGTACCTAATCGTATATTTGTTGGAGGAATCTCAGCAAGTACTAGCGAAGCAGAACTTGCAGAACTTTTTTCTCAATATGGTACTGTGAAAGCTACAAAAATAATAGCTGATCGTGCTGGAGTGTCCAAAGGTTATGGTTTTGTTACATTTGAAACCGAAGAAGAAGCCAAGCGACTCCAACAAGAGGTTTGTAATACCATTATTTATACTGATTTTCATTATTATTTGAATATATATTATATATACATATAAAAAATAAATTTATATTTTTTACAGCCTGAAAGTATTATCTTAAGAGAAAGAAAACTTAATATAGCTCCTGCAATTAAGAAACAGCCCTTCAACAGATCATTTGATGGTGGTTCTGGCTCGCCACCTTCTGTGCCTAGTAGTACTTATTATTATGCAAATGGTTAGTTTTTTTGGTAGTGAAAGTTATAAAAATGTATTTATATTACAAATTTTCAATATTAATATTTTGGTAATATACATATATATATTTATTTATAATTTTATCGTGGAAATATTGTTATATAATTTCAATTTTATTTATAAAAAGAAATCTGTACGTAGTGTACTGATGAAATGATTATTATTTTGAAATTAAATTGTTTTTGTATAGGTATGGGTCTTACATACCAGAATGGTATGACGTTCTACAACGCAGCAGCACCTGCACCAGGAACTCCTATAGCACCACCAGCAGATCCTGCAACAATTTACCAAGCTACAGGTGTTTTTGGTAAATATTTTTTTCCTAATTTTATAACCAGAAAATATACATATAACCACAAACTTTATAAAATTATATTGAACTTTATATATTACCATTTTAGAGAAGATATTGTTCAGAATTTCATAATTGTGTTTAATTTGTTTAATTATAGGCCCTCAAGCTACTACTGGTCATCAAACTTTTGCACCAGTTATGTACCCATGTCCAGGACCGTCTCTATACATGCCTCAACAGTACCAGTATACACCCATGCCGGTAAGTAAATTGTGTTAAATAGTTCTATAATACTTTTTTCCATATATTAGAATTGGATCCTTCATACATCCTTGCATATTCTCAAATGACTGTGGGTTCATGTAGCAACCATTACATTAAACGGTATATCGGTTACGGTTTGACAGACAAACGGTTTGATGGGAGAAGCCATACCACCGGCGTTTCTATCCAACCCTCAACAAATGCCTACTTACGTTCTTCTCGACGCTATACAGTATTGAGGTCTAAAGGTACATGGTCTAATGCTAAGTGAATAGCATGCAACATGTTTTTGTTGTGCATTCTCTTTATTGTGCCTTCCGCATGGCCTATTGTTGCATGCCCACTTAGAGTTTTCATGTCATGTTTTGATATTATACACCAACAAAGTCATACTACTTACGTCAATATTTATATGCAATTAATTTAATCCGTTACACTAAAATATCCCTTTTTTCTATCTATTCGCGAGAACTAATATTAATATTTTTATTTAATTATAGAATTAAATATTTCATTATGAAGAAAACATTTTTTAAGACCAAAAGAATATTTTTATTCATCAATAAAAATGTTCATAGCTATTGAACTATCTAAGTTGATGTAAATATAACTATAACATATGATATACGATATGCACTACAATATATAATAATAACAATAATTATAATAATTGGTAGATTACTTTCATTATATTATTTGTTTTTTATTATTATTTTAATAAGTGATCTCATTTGCAAAAAAGAAATAATTAATTAAATAACAAAATACGAAAATATAACGAATGTACATTTGTACAATAAAATATGATTTTTTTTTTAGTAATGTTTACATAAAGAAAGTCTAAAAATATATTAATATATTACGTGCTTTGCTATACTTATAGCTATTTTATTTGGCAAGAATTTGATCTAAGATACAAGACATATTTCAAGTACATTCATATATGCATATGAATTTCTTGATAATAACGAATATTTATAACTATTAAATGTTTCATGGCCTATATTTATTATTCTTTTCATTCGATACACATTCATTTATGTACTTACTTTCTTTGTTCTACTTTCATATAGCTTCTTAATTCACCTAGCAATGATGTACAAAGTGATATGCAGATTTAAGAAGATCTAAAAGCTGTAAATTTTATGCAATATGTCATTACATTATATATTTGCTTCATATGAGAAGTTCGTTTTATTATATTTTTTGTAAGTCGTAATTTTTTAGAAACGCGAATAACTAAACCTTGAATATTTTGTTTGTTTAGTACGAACAATATTACGCAGGAGCAGCTGCTGCTGGAACTTCACCATACCCATATATTACCAGCAATTCGCAGAGTAACACAAACAATGGTGGGAGTAATAATAGCAGTGGCAATAATGGTACAGGAGCAAATAGTCCGGCAACAGGTCCACCACCAACGCTCCCGTCTCTTCATCCACCACCTCCTACGCATTTTTATGCTCCTGCTGCACCACCACATCATCATCCACCAATGCCTGCAGGACCTCCTCCACCACAAATGGATCTTTATTATCCTTTTGCTGCTGGGCCACCTCCACCACCTCCTGCTCATGCACCTATTGGATTGTCTGATCACCAATTAGTTATTTACCCCTCTGATACTTCGTGTCAACAAACTACTACATCGGACAATCAAACTGCTCCTCAAGAGGTAAGTAAACATTTCTATGTGCGTATGTATCGCTGATTTAGTATTTTCATATAGATTTTTCATAGCCTTCTTATTTGATAAGATTTTACACATTGAATTACGTTAATGATGTTTTTATGGAATTTCATCGAGAAATATCGAAATATGAAAAACGTTTTATTGTATCAATCTTAGTTAGTATTCTGCTACAAGAGTGTTTAAATCATAAAATTTTCACTCCAAGCAGTATATTCCTACTATTTGTTAAAATAAACCATAGGATTCACGTTCGACATCAAGCCACTCGGAGCAACCACATGGTGAATCACAAGCTGCTTCTTCAGGATCAGCTACGCCTCTGATGTCCCTAATGCCATTAAAATTTCCTATGTCCAGTCGTTACACAAATTACCATCCAATCGCCATACATACTACTAATTTGCATAACTCACAAACTTGTTTGAGTGAAGTAGACGATTGCAGTGCTAATCAAATGCAATGCAGAACTATTGTTTATCATCCTCTTTTCATTCCTCATACACATCCACCACAATTTCACAATACTTCTGGTGGTGCCAGTCTTTTACCAACTCCTCCATCATCTTCACAACAATTTGAGTCCAGCAACAAATCGCATCTCAATTCCAGACATTATACAAAATCGAGTATAACAATAACTCCTAGTAACTACGTGAAAACTCAGAATCACATAACGGTAATTAATCCAAATACCTATAGCAAAGTTCAAAATATAGGTAATTCAATTGAACACAAGTATACTAATGTAGATGGAACTCATAAGTATGCAACAATTGCTATGACACCTTCTCGATTACCAGTTCAATATAACAAACGAGCTACTGTTTCCAATGTGGGCTCTCCGGCTTGTTATTTAACACAAAAATCTGGAAATTACAATTCGAGTCAAAATTTAAGCAAGCCTGGCAATTTCGGATCTAATGTTACTTTTAATAATCAAACATACAATCCATCTAGTAATAGTTCACAGAAGATTGGAAATATGAATATGAATCAAAATTTTGACTATGTGAATGGACGTAAAAATACAAACTATAATGCAGATCAATATTTTGACCACACGATCGGATATAAATCAACGAACTATACCTCAGGTAGGAGGAATGCATCGAATAATTATAGAACCACAGGTTCTGTATCTGCTAACCAATTTGACAATTTGAATAGTAGCAGTCAAAATAATGAATCTTCTACTATGAGTCAAATAGATAGTACCAACTCTTCACAGGGTTTGCAAACTACTGATTCAACAAGTTCAGATAAGCCGGCGAGTCCACCGCCAGCTCCATATTCCCCCATGACTCGACCTCTCCCAACCTTATCACCACCCACCTCTCAGGTCCAGTATTATCCAGCGGCTCAAAACCGTTACCAGCCCTCCCTGCCATCTCAACATCAGCAACAACAACAACAACAACAACAGCAACAGTCTGGCCAACGCCGGTATACAGTAGCTCCACCATTGTCTTCAAATAGGAAGTCAACTGAGAAATATTCAAGTGCTAATGCGCAAACTACTATGTTGCGGCAAAGCAAATATAAAGTTAATAGCATAATGCAATCAGGTGGCAAAGTATCCGAAGATAGTTTAGGTGGTGCAGGTGATGCTCCTCCTACTGTTAGTAGAATGCCTATTACACCACCAGGTACATCCCAAACACATCCAACTCATCCTGCGGGAGATCAGAATCAATTGAGCGATACATGCCATCAGATACAAGCTCTGACCCTCTAAAAATTTACTTTCATATCTATGTTTGCTTTCTTATTCATTTGAAATCGTATGATCTGAATGTCGGCCAAAAAAATTTGCATGATACTGCATGAGTATGCACTGTTATACAATTTCTCTTGTGATCTCAGTCCTAAATCCAAAAAGTAGACATTGAAACTGTAAATTGAATTCTTCATATATAAAATAAAAACTTTATTAAATTATTAAGCAAGCGAGCCCGTGTGGATATGCAATGTGTGCGTAAACATTAATAGAACGCAAAAAATGTAATACAATATACATGCATACTAAATATATATATAAATACATACATACATGCATATAGAAGCACTCAATACGTAGATATACAAATGAAAACACATACAAGAATATTATTAGTATGAGACATATACACAATACATAATATGTAAATATATACATAGGTGTATTTATATGCATATATACATGCATGTACATCTATGTATATGTAACATTTAATATAGTATATATATATATATATATATATATATATTGAAAATGACAGATATAATTAGCATTAAACTCAAAGTCAGTTATAAATTATCTTTTAAAAGAGTCAAATATTAATGATATAAACATATATCTTAATAGATACTGATATAATTCATCATTTACATCCATATTATGCAGTATTCGACGTTATGCGTGATAGGCTCGATAAACATGAATCTCACGAGCATGGCTAGAGTAGTTAGATGGATAAGCAAAAAAAGATAGAAACAAATAACCTTGTTATCGTACAAAGATGATCGATTTGTAATGTGTTCAAAAAGAAAAAACAGAGGGGTAATAGGGAGGCAAATAGAATTCATTTCACAACGGTTGCTCAAGGCACTGCCACATCTGTGTTTCTTTTTCTACCTGAAGTGGTATCGTACTTATAGTTTAATTAGAGTAACCGTGAATATTCTCACGCCTTTTAAAATAGAGCGGACACAAATTCATTAATTTTTTTCGGTAAATTTCCGCGCAAACATCATATATTTAGCAGTAAAAAAATATAAAAGTGAAATGCCCTGTGCCCAACGAATAAGATAAAATATTTAAAAAAAATAATGAATTAAAAATGTGTCGGCTGTGAGCTTCCAAGCAAATAACAATAATTAAATTATTATAATATAAAAAGTTAAATAATATTCTACCTAATTGTTATGAACGTAAATTTCTTTTATCTATGATGAGAAATTTGTTATCTCATATCTCGCATATTATAGCTATTATTATCTATTTAAAAACGTGAACAGGAAGTGTTACTCCGAAGGTTTGCATGCTGTGATGATATAGAAATATCACAGCATGTAGAAGAAAAGTTAAAAAAGATCGGATTGTATTTAGATGACACATCAAGGCCTAGAGTACGTAGAACTTGTGAGTCGTTACAAAGAAATTAATTTATTAAAAAGCAAGAGTGCCTTCTATTTGTTTTCGTAATTGTATTGTTGAACATTTGTTGCGTTACGTTCCAAGAGCCTTTAATGTTGTTATAAGAAAAAAAAGATGTTTGAAGATTGTTGTTCCTCTATTTATTTATTGATTTATGGGCTGTGAAGTCCAACAACGCTCAGTATATTTGGAAGTGCGAAAGTATGCTGTTAGGTTGATATTAGAAATCATAAAAATAATGAAAAAGGAAAAAAAGAAAAACTTAATAAAAATGCAACAGCCCCAACGGTCATACAAATGATTCTAGAAAAAGAGCAGCACATTTCGGCACCTATTTCTATGTATAATACACAGAAAATATCCAGCAATATACATACATATATATATATATATATATATAAAAATATATATACAACAAAAAATTATAACATACCGAAGGTATTGGAAAAATAAGTGCGACAAATGCGTATCTTGGGTGTGCGTGTGCGCGAATTTGGACTGGTGGCTGTGACTACTGTGTGCAAGTACAGATTTGTATGTAAGCATTTGTGTGTTAGTGTATCGATTCACACACACGCATATTTCATTAATATATATATATATATACGTATATATCTAACTAAAAATTGTATGTAAAGTGCAATTCTATGTTGAGTTTGGTACTGATAAGAAATAATAATTATAATTTGATTATTGTTTAGGAGGATCTATGTACTAAAATTTGGCGTAGAATAGTACTAATGTGAAATAAAGGATAATATATACTTCGTAAAGTATATACTACAAAAAATGAGTCTAAGTTATATATATATATATATATATTAGTATCATACGTAGTAAAAATTACAAGAGTGTAAATGTATTATATGAAATATGTGAAGTATGTATGTATGCATTTAGAGCTGTGGAATGCTACATATTATTTCTATATTTAAGTAAGATACAGGTTATTTCAAAATTACTAAGTTTTTGCGTGTATAATTTTTTCTTTCTTTTTTTTTTGTAATATTACAATATTTGAAAATATTAGTAAGTGGTCTATGACAGAAAATAATTAATTACGTGAATTATACGTATAACAATTCTTCAATGGTTTAAGTTTATATTATTTGTATTGAATAAGTTAGATTTTTTACTTACTTTTGAAAAATTTGATAATAGCTTCAATAAGTAAATACTTTAAAAAATTTAATATATGTTTTGAAATTTATTGAATAAATGTATACGTGTATTTTCAACGTAAATTCAATATTTTTATTTGACATTTTGGCGTTACATTGCTAATGGTGCATTCCATAACTCGTAAAAGTATACTCTGTAAGAAAGAGATTTACGTATTAACATAACATAAATTATACACAAAATGACATATAGGTTGTATCAATAAATTCAGTAAGATTTAAGAATTCTATAGTAATAACAATAATAATAATAATAATAATAATAATAATAATATGATTAATAATAATATGATTAATAATAATAATAATAATAATAATAATAATATTAGTAATAATAATTATAATAATATTAGTAATAATAATAATAATATTAATAATATTAATAATAATATTAATAATAACAATAATAATAATTATTATTATAATTATAGTAATAAAATTAATAATAATAATTATATTAATAATAATAAAATATATTACACATAAGAAATGCATATATTTAAAACAAAATATTAGTATATATTAATAAAGTCATCTATGCATGGATATCTAGCTGGAGAAAACTAGTAAAGAAAAAAATAGACTCAAATAATTGTAAATTTCTCCTGCAAATAAAGAATAATATAATCTCATCGAAAACATAAAATATACAATGCTCTAATATAAATGGAATTTTTTTAACATGTCTTTCTTCCCACATTCAATTAACAATATATAATTTATGAAAATAATGTCATATAATATACACAATTTCTTTTCTCTTTAAATATTTAAATACTAATTTATTAACAGATAAATAAAGTAGACTGCATTTTTATAAATAGAATGTATTCTTTTATTTCTCTTTTACAATATGAAATATATGAAAATTATTAAATAATTATATTAAAAATTGATAATTATTTCATATAAAAAATACAAAGTAATAAAACAGGCTAATAACTTACAAATAGATCACAATATTTAGTATATTTATGAATATTTTTTTTCTAATAATGGAACTTAGTAAATGGCACGACGTTTTATTTTAATGTTGAAACAAGTGCCCCATAAAGAAAAGGTTTATACACATTGCGGACTAGACATTTTATTGCTAACCGTACCCAGTGGCCAGATATATCTTCGCGTCAAATATTTTTAAATTTATTTATGATTTGTTAGTAGTTAAAAATCATTTTCACGTAAAATATTTATTTTCAACAAAAACTTTATAAATGAATTACAACTTCAGTAATATCTTGAAAGTCATAATCGTCCTCATAAATATCCATATTTTCGTCATCACTTGATATATAACTGTCCGCAAATATTTATGTAATATTGTTAATCGTTTTGTCGCCATCCATATTTAAACGGTTTAAAATAATTAATTCGCGATACAAATTACTTAAAACTTTTAACCGTTACCATTTGCCACTGTATTATACGCACCCTTGACTATCAATTAGCAACTTCGTGATATCATTACAGTGGCCCTTGATGATACCGTATGAAAGACGAAATATCTCGTCAACGGCCCCTAACGACGCAATATATGAAAATCGAGATATCTCATCATCCGTCCGCAATGTGTTAATAGAAACTGATATTCCTTTAATATTATTTATTACATATTTTTTTCGGTAATACGTTAGTTACTTGCAATTACAATTATCACATATAAAGTTTTAAAATCGGCAGTTTGATAAGAATATTTTTATGAATATAATTTTAACATTTGTAAATAGTACAAATTCGTTATGTTTATATATTTCAGTCACAAAATCTAAAATTATTTACGACATGCTACTATTAACGTGACTATATATATTTGCTATGGTAAGTAAGTTATAAATTTAATTCTGTGTATGACCTCTAAACAATAGATAGAAATAGTATTTTAAAATGTTTGAAGTATTAATCAAACATACAGTATATAAATATGAAAACCTAATTGTGAAATTCAATTTTAGATAAAATTTATAATTCTGTAGTCATATGAGATGTTAACGCTTGCACCCGACTTGCATTACAGCTTTTACATAGCACATGATCATCTAGAGGATAACAGCCATGACCTTCTAAATTAGAAGATAATATCAAATCACAGTCTTCACATTTGTAACACTGAATATGAAAACTGCGATCTAGAGCAACAACTCGTATTGTTTCTTCTTGTCCAGGCTCTGGCATGATGGGGAATTTACACACACAACAACGAGGTGCAAATTTCCTTTAAAAAAATGTTTTGTAACATTATAATTAGATAAAAAAAATAGAGAGAGACTAATTTTATTTCTATTTATAGTTAACTTACTTGTGAAAACATTGAATACAATGTATCTGATTTGTAGCATCCACTGTAAAAGGTATACCATCTAAACTTTGCCCGCAAACTACACATGTAAAACAAGATGGATGATAAGGTTTCCCTGTAGCTCTTAATATTCTATCAAGAATTGGCCTTGTACACACGCAACACTTTTCTAAAGTGTTTAAGTAATCTTCTTCGCAATACGGTTTGCCTTCTAATGAATAAAAAGGTTTACCCTGTAGATTTACTTTACAGACATAGCAACAGAAACAATTTATGTGAAAGACTTTATCCATTGCAGAACAGCCTGTACCCTCTCCTTCGACTTTACATCCGCACTGTGCACAAATACCATATATATCACTTTCTTCGCTATTATCAGACATTCCTTGAACTAACAAATCAGTTAAAACATCGACCTATAAATAAACAAATATTATTCATTCGAAATCAATGTCAAATATATGATGCATTCTGTGGTCAAATCGACTAGTTTTGAACCCAATTTAACTTTGTTTTAAAATTTCATATAAAACTTTTAGCCAAATCAAAAGGGGTTGGGTTCAAAAATGTGGTCGACTTAACGTGGAATGTAAATTTTAATAAACTCTATTAGTTTCTCAATTTACTTCTTTCACAGGAGATACTTTGCCCTGTGGTTGAGTCGAAGTAGCAGATCCATATCCAGAATACATTGAATAATTACAAGATAGTTGAGATGGTGGTCTAGGATTAATAGGTTCGTATATAGACTCATATGTTGAACTAGATTGAGAACTTGGACCATAAATATCATTAGGATAATTTCCAGCAGGAAAATCAGTTTGATAAGTTGCACGTCTTAATTCACTGTAACTGGATGAGACAGGACTAGGTGGTGGAGGTAATTCTTCAGGAGGTGGAGGAAATGAATTTCCTGGAATGCAAGCAACATATTCTGAAGGTTCGGGTGGTGGTGGTAAATCATCTAAAAAAAAACAATTCAATCAGATAAAATAATTCTAAATTTCCTATTAAGAACTAAATACGAGGTGTAATCAAAAAGTAAGGTGACTTTTTATTTTTATCAAAAAATATTTATTTATTCATCAATACTTATGTTGTCCCCTTCAAAGTAATTCTCCTCAGATATAATACACTTGTGCCAGTGCTGTTTCCAATCCTTGAAGCATTTCTGATAAGCACTTTTTGATATAGCCTTGAGCTCTTTCAGCGATGCAGTCTTTATCTCCTCAATCATTGCGAATCTTCGTCCTTTCATGGCTCTCTTCAATTTTTGGAATAGGAAAAAGTCACAGGGGGCCAAATCTGAGTCCCTCTAGTGACTGATGCATGATTGTAGTGCTGTTTCTAACTAAAAAATTATTCACAAACAACAATGTATGAACAGGAGCATTATCGTGATGCAAAATCCATTTATTGTTTTCCCATGATTTCGGGCGTTTTTTTCGTATTGCTTCACGCAAATGGCACATAACTTCAAGGTAATACTCCTTATTAATCGTATGACCTTGTGGTAAAAACTCCTGATGCACTACACCATGATAATCGAAAAAAACAATGAGCAAAACCTTGACATTTAATCGAACTTGGCGTGCTTTTTTCAGTTCTGACTCTTCTGGGAACTTCCATTGGGGCGATTGGGCTTTGGTTTCGACGTCGTAACCATATATCCATGATTCGTCACCAGTTATGACCCTTTTGAGCAAATCAGGATCATTATTGACGTCATTCAACAGCTCCTAAGCGATGCTCATGCGAGGTTCTTTTGGTCAAAATTAAGCAGTTTCGGAACCAATTTCGTTGACACACGTCTCATTCCCAAAACATCCGTTAAAATTGCTTGGCACGAGCCAACCGATATGCCAACATTCTCAGAAACTTCTCTGATAGTGATTCGACGATTCCCCAACACTATTTTCTTCACTGCTTCAACGTTTCCATCAGTTTTTGACGCTTTGGGGCGTCCAGGGCGAGCTTTGTTATTAACGTCTTCTCGGCCTTCTTGGAAGAACTTGTACCACTTATAAACATTTTGTTTACTCAGAGTACGCTCACCGTATGCCACTGTCAACATTTCAAGTGTTTTGGAGCACTTAATTCCATTTTTTAGACAAAATTTGATGCAAATTCTTTGATCCATTTTTTTTCGACAGCAGAAAATCGCCAAATACGCAAAACACTTCTAACTTTTATATCTCTTCTCACAAACAAACAAAAAATGCTACATAGCTGAAACTGTGAACATATGTTCGGAACGAGTGTACCAACATAAAAAAAAAGAAAATGAAAATCGACTGAAGGTATCCCGCGAAGTGCAAAAAGTCACCTTACTTTTTGATCACGCCTCGTACATATTAATTTTACCATTGGTATGAGGAGGTGGAATATTACTGTAAGTATTCTCCGATTTTGGGTTCCATTGTATATTACTGTAAATAATATCTTTTTCTGTTTTTTTTTGAGCTGGAACAGAAATAGGCGATGGAGATTCAACATTACTATATACTGCACTATTTGTAGTTCTGTCATTACGATCTTCCACTGGTACTTCAGGAGCTGGTAAATTTCTAACATTTGAATAATAATTTTTCTCGTCAAATCCATATTTAGGTTCAAACTTTTCCTTTGTTTGATGTACATAGAAATTTTCATTATTTTGATACAGTTTAACAGTCTCTTTTCCATTGGTCAATGTGGGTATATTAAAATCATTTTTTTCCATATTCATTGGTACATATGGAGAAGGTGAATTCATGTATAAGTTTGTAGATTTTTCATTTATTCCAGTATTATTGAGTACAGTACTATATGATGGCATTGGTGCTGCCTTTATTGAATAACTTTGCGGTATCTATTAAAAACAGATGAATGACAACTTGTAAAAACATCATATTGATTATAAATTTATAAATGTAACAACACATAAATTATGACATTTTACCATTGGTTGTCCCAATTCAAGACGGCGTATAAATAATCGTATATATTAATATTATATCAATTCCTAACATAAAAAAGAATAATATACTGACCTGAGGTTGATATTTTTTTGGTTTAGGTGGAACGGCAGGGCCAACTTTCTTCCCGGATTTAACCACTTTGATTGTATTATCACCATGATTGATTTGCAAGTTTGCAATATGTTGCTCCAAATTATTAGCATTAGACATTTTCCTTTAAAATCAAAGTAGACAAATATTTCAATTATAAATCTTTTTTTAAAAAAAAACGTACTACAGAAAAGAGAAAATTACTTGATGTAGTATATTCAAAGAAATTATTTTTTTTGGTATATTTAAAACATATAAATATATATGGGAATGTATAAAAATTTGTATACATAAAACTATTTGACCAGAGTAGAGAAAATATATTTAAATACTTAGTGAACAACAATAATACTTATCAGTATAATAAGTAATATACTGTAGTACAAGTTTTAACGTTTTTACAACAAAGTAACTGACGTTTCAGATATAAGATATCGAATTTATACAAGTAGTCGATTTGACAGGCGTAATGTTGCGATTCGTATGGTATTAAAAATTCCTTATCAAAGAAAATTATCTTTAATAGTACTTTATATTTATCTGCCAAAAGTATAGATTTTAAGTGTGATCATCATTTCACTATGGAGCTTACACCACTGAAGAAAAATGTCAACTTACCCGGTGAGCCAAAAGAAATATATTTAAAAAGGAATTTCGGTGGAAAAAATGCGTTATTCCTAAGCAGGAAAATATTCTATTGTTCGTAAAATTCACTGTAGTCACACTGATCGGCTGATTCACACTTCCTTATCTCGTAACCTCATGAATTCCTTTCCGATGATTCTTGCATTACCCGAAATTCAAAACTCCTCTTGTGGCTCTGCTTGTACCACACCCAGGATCGAGGAGCATTGAGTTGTTAGCAGAGTAACTAGAGATATTTCGGTTCTTATCAATACGAATTGCAAATCCTTTTTTTTTATGGGGAACTTATTGACATATTTTTATGAGTTTTATATAGATTACACGGGTGTAGACAAAATTTATAGAAATTTTTTTATGTATTTATTTTCATTTTACTCTTTAAAATGCATTATCTCGATTCTAGGGATTTGACCACCTGCATGCATGCACACACTGCACACTGCACACCTAACAGACACTAGCTTTGTATATCTTATTGATAAGGTTGCTGCACGTGGATTTCGAGAGAATGAAAAAACATCGGAATCACTGAGAAATCATTAAACTTATTGGCTATTTTACTTGAAATTAAATATCTGATCATGTTATGATAGGTTAAAAACATTTAGCACATACTTTTTTTGTTTCTCTATTGCATTTTATACTTAACCTCAAAACCAGTAATCTTGAGTTTTGGTTTTAAATTGAACACGACTTTCTTTTCTACTCTTATCTTTATGAAATGAATATTTACTTATAAACCATAAATGTCACATATATATTGAATACGTGCAACAAATTGCTACAATACAATGCTATAAGAAATGCATGATCTGTGGCAATTTTTCCAACCAAACAACTTTAAAAAGAAAATTAGATACGTTTCAATGATATTTTGCATTCTATATCGTCGTTCATATAATGAATTTTTCTCTTTTAAACAATTATCAAAATATTAGTTTGGGGAAAAAGAAATCTATTATTTTTACGTTTATTTCAAGCTTAAAAAAAATGGATTTATTTTTCCCCAAACAAATATATTTTTAATTACCGTATGTCGGTAACAAAAAAATGTCCATAATACTAGTCACTAGTAAAAGTCAAATTTCCATCTTATGTCTTTCTAATAATACATTCATGTATTTTCAATGTCAGTATAAAATAATTGTTTCAATTATGACAATCAGAAATATCAAATTCACTTTTTTGTGACATTCAGTATATTATCCGATTTCTATCTTACTAATCAGTCGGCAACAGTAGATTAATGATTTTCAGATCATCGGTAATAGTAGATTCATATACGTATTTTTGAATTATCAATTACAATAGATTTATTAATTTTTTTCCAAATGTTAAAAAAACACCGTCAAATTTCCAATTCGTCAATGAAATAAAAAATTGCAGATTTTAAAATTTAATTTATGTAACAAATGTTACCAATAAGAGTAGTTCTCATTATCGAACGATAGAAATGTAATTATAATATTATCAAAGCCATAATATAAGTCAAATGCGCTATAATTAAATTATATCAATATATTTTTTACACCTTGTTATATTAGACTATTCTAATGTTCGTTGTTCTATAAATCGTGGTTAAATTTAAATATGCACTCGATTATTCCATTTGCGAAGTGATATTTATTTATTACTTAATCTACAATAATAATACAATATTAGCATATACAATAAATGATGCCCGCCTTTTAGGGAGGGGTAGGGTATAACTAGTGAAAAAAAAAAACACTTTTTTTACGAATTTTTTTCAGAGATATGGTTATAAAGTAAATATATTCAAATGTTTTGCATGTTACAAAGCATCAATCGAACAACATTCTGTAATTTTTTTATAAAAGAATATTGAGAAATAAGCCGGTGATAGAGCATTTTCGACATCAGACATCAAAAAATCAAAATTTTTTTTATTAAAACACAAGTTTTTGCTCCCTTCCTATGTTTGTTTTCATTTTTAAATTTTTGGTGATCGATTGAAGTCAAAAAAGTGATTTTTCACGAAAAATTTCGCCATTTTGTAGGTGTAAATTCATCTTAATGTAAAAAAAGAACGTTAGGCGAGATTTTTTGTATGTAGAAAGTGCGTACAAAATTTGAAATAATTCGGTACAGTAGTGTTTGCATACTGATTGGAACGGACTTTTGAAAACGTGGTTCCGAGAAAAACGCGTTTAAAGTTTTAAACTCTGATAGAGTGAAGAAAAAAGAGAAGAGCTTAAAGGTCAATAACTTTGAGAGTTTTGCTCTAATTGACTTAAAATTTTGAGACAATATTTTTGAAATATTTGACTATAAGAAAATGCAAACAAAAAAATTGATTTTCCGAAAGTGCTTATACCCTTCCTTCCCTTAAAAACTTTTTAAGAACTTTTTTTTTGTCTTTCGCGATAATCAAGCGGTGACATTAATCTATCACGTAAATGATTAAGATAAATTTTTTATATTGTTATCCACGACGTCTATGCTGCACAAGGCACGTTTTAGAGTCAGATTAGATATAAAGTTAATAAATTGAAATAATAAACCGTACCACAAGTGTATCACAATATTTTTTTTTTATCATCTTCGAAAAAAGATAGAAGATTTATTTAAGATTATTTCAGAGAAATAAGCATTCAGAAATAATATCAAGTAGCGATATATTATCGAGGTAAAGATACGGGTTTTATATCTTTCTTCCATATCCAACAAATGATACTTTTCGTATTTATACAAATTTTTCCCATTATTATATAATAATTATGAATAGGTATAGAATTATCAAAGAAAAGTATTAAGAATATGAAATCTGCGTCACAAGAAGAAATTTATGTAATAATATTGCATAATGAAAATCGTAAAATATTTTTTACGATATTTTTAATAGATATTTTATTGTAAGATAATTCCATAGTTCTTTTCAAGGCATTCTTTTTAATATTCATAAATCTTATTACAGTCATAGATTATTTTTATGATATATATATTCTTAGGATTTTAACCAAAATAATACAAAATTGTATTATGAATAAAGTATTAATATATTAATCAATAATGATAATTATTGATATACTTATCAAGTAAATAAATCATTGCGTCAAATATAAGAAGTACAAGATCTTATAACATCGTATATATATATATATATATACCTATTTAACGATAAGGGTATTGACTGATAGGTATACATTATCTTTTCTTTGTCTCTTTGTTATGAGTAATAGCTATAATAACCACTTAAATAATTAAACACAATTATGATATATAAACTTTTCTATATATAAAGCTTATCGTTTTATAATACTTTTCAGCATATCACTTATACATAAGTATATTTACCTATGCAAACATCGTATTTATCTATTGTATTATTAATTAACAATTTATGAATGATTTATCGCGCAAAAACTTATAAATAAATGATGATAATGAATGGTATTTAATTTCAAAAATGGCTTTCTTTTTGTGTCTAGGAAATTAAAAAATTTCTTTTGTAATTTTGATGACGAATAATACGTGAATATATTATGATGCTGTGAAATACAAAGCGTAGGAGGAAAGAAATCATTGACTGTTGGGAATCCCAAACATATGTCTCATGTTTCTATTATCGCATTATGTATACTTTTGCTTCACGTAAGAAACTGAGCGTCGAGTTAGCTTATTTTCACGTTACCTCTCATATTTATTACACGTGTAGATTTATTAGTAATGTTAGGAAGTCATAGATTATGCATTTATACGTATTTCTTTTAATTAATCTCGACCATAATCAATAGTTTCTTGAATTACCAAAGATGAACAGTAAGTAATATGGTTTATTTTTATTTTTCTAGGATTATAGAAATTCAATAAGGATCCTTTCACATTTGTTTTTTATTTTATAAGTTAAATAGGGACCCCTAAAAGTGACTAGTTTCAGAACCAATTTCTTACGTTCAAGATTATTTTTCATGACGTCAAATTGACATCATTTTTACGTAAATGTGTTCACTGGGTATGTATATTACTCTAGCCTACTTGCGTCTATAGTAATCGTTAAATTACGCAAAGATCGTTTTCCTAATTCTCAATCGCATAATTTCTATCAAAGTTTTCTTGGAATTCTTGTTATTCCCGTTTGTTTCAGAATAAAACTGGGTAAGAGATTAAATTACATAAAATGACATTTTTTTATTTCAATTACCAATATGCATGCACTATGTACGTATGTACATCACTTCTGGGTTATTCCGTGATCATATTAACGATAATACTTTTTAATAAATAGCATTAGTCAGATCATTCACGCAAACAGTACAGCCCCACCATATAGTTTTAGGAAACCCGCCGCGTAGTTAATTTCGTAATATTATTCCCCACATAACAGATGTTCTCAACTTCCTTTTTTTTTAAATTGTCCAATATTTAATATATGGCTTTTTACAATTGAGCCCGTAATTATGAGAGTGATCTAAGTCAAAATTAAAAAATAATGATTTTATCAGTTATTTCACGCCATATTATTTTAAACTAAATTAATTCAATGTAATCTTTATGATATTGTCAAAAATGAACTACATTAGATAATGGTTGTAATTTCAACGTTATACGGAATTCATTTAGAGTGGGAATGAAATTACGCAATATATAGATTAGTTTTGTGGATAATGCAAATACTCGAAAAAAAAGTGTTTTTCAAATTCCTTTTTATTTAGACAATGCTTTATTATCTCTGGATTAAAATATCTTTTATTTTTAAATATGAGATAGTGTGATATCGCGTGATTAAAGGTTTTTTTTGAGAATAAAAAAAAATAGCATAGTAAATCTGAAATAATTGTAAATTTGATATTTAAAAAGTTTTATTATTGTTTAGAAAATATTTATTTCGTAACAATAATCTCTGAATTCATTCTGAAGGATAGAATTGCCTACGCATTTTTTTTATCTTTATTTGAATGAGCGCGCGCATAAAATACTCACACAAGTTACGAATAATGATGATGATCAGTGGTTAGTTCTAATCGGAACATCGTCGAGTTTGGTTGTTGAGTTCGCTTTTCCTTTAGTTACACATATTCTTTTTTTTACTTAAGTTTCCTTCGATATTTTTCACTTTATTTTCTCTTTTCATTTCTCCATATTATTTTAATGTCTATGACTATTTAATCAAAATTATGTGACTTTTGATACTTTTGTATTTTTTTTCTTTTGTCGAGTTTAACAAAATATTGTTCTTTATGAATAAGAATTATTCTTTGTTAAACAATAGAATACAAAGTAATTGACTTCTTTGTCGAATTTTGTTCGTCGCAATCATATTGGATAATCAAAAAGAACAATCGTTAGTATTTCTACGTTTATCTTATGTATTGTATAAAATTATTTTTGCTGAGAAAATAATTTTTTCCTTTTAACAATTATACGTTATTATTTTGATCAGATTTCTATGTGCGTAAAAAAATTATTAAATGAAATTATAGGTAATCTAGAAACATATACCATGCAAAATAAACATGACCAGTATAATGAGGAGACGTCTAATATATCCCACGAACATATGGAAAATGTCAAAAATAAAGTCGTGGAAAATTCCAAAAATAATGTTAAAGTCACAGAAAACACGTCTTTGTCACCTACTACTAATCAGACCTACTTTGCTGATGAAATGATACAAATACCTGAAATAGAAGGAGTATGTATATATATATATTTATTTATTTATTATTTTTTTGTTTGTTAATGTATCTGTTACTTTAGTTTTTATACTTGATGAATATCAATAAATAAATATGTATGGTAGATAACGTATTATAATTATACACCATAGAGATTAAAGATGTTTTTTTTTTACAGACTGGTTTTAGCTTCAGAAAATTATGGGCTTTTACGGGTCCTGGATTTTTAATGTCAATTGCATATTTGGATCCTGGTAACATAGAATCTGATTTGCAATCTGGTACAACTGCCAACTATAAGGTATATATAATTTTAATACGTTTACTAATGTTTTAATACAACGTGTAATAAAATTATTTATGTATCGTTAATATTCAATATATGTATTTTATAGTTATTATGGGTTTTATTGAGTTCTACAGTATTAGGACTTGTTATGCAAAGACTCAGCGCACGTTTGGGCGTAGTTACTGGATTACATTTAGCAGAAATGTGTTACAGACAATATAAAAAAATACCTCGGCTTATTTTATGGATAATGATAGAAATAGCTATTATAGGTAGTGACATGCAAGAAGTAATAGGAACAGCTATTGCCTTATATTTATTATCATACGGAAAGTAAGTTATTAAATTAGAGCATTAATTTTTAAATTTCTATATATATATTTATATTGTATTATCGTGTGTCTTATCGAGTTTAATATTTTTAAAGATATTCATAAACACAAAGTTAATGAAAGAATTCTCAAATAAAAAAATTAAAAATTTATTATTATAATTGTATATTACGTATTTTAGACTTCCTCTATGGGGTGGTGTACTTATCACAATAATTGACACATTTACATTTTTATTTTTGGATAAATATGGCTTAAGAAAATTGGAATTCTTCTTTGGGTTATTAATCACTATTATGGGAGTTACTTTTGGTTATGAGGTAAAAGAAATTGACAATATATATATTTTTAATGAAATCAACGTATTATCTTCTTTTATTTGCACATTTATTTATTAAGCTACTATTTTTCACATTTTCAGTATGTTATTTCAAAACCACCTCAAGATCAAGTTGTAGAAGGAATGTTTGTACCATGGCTTATGCAATATGACAGTAAAACATTGCTTCAGGCTGTAGGAATTGTTGGTGCCGTTATTATGCCACATAATTTATATCTTCACAGTGCTCTTGTGAAGGTAAGGAAAAAAACAGGATTCTGATTTAAAAAAAAATACAATTTTTAAGATATTTTAAAAATTATCGAAGAAAGTAGAGGTTTGACTTAACTGATGGAATATAATTTTTTTTAAATTCTGGTTTTAATAAATAATTATATTAATTTTTTAGTCAAGAGATGTAGACAGAAGAAAGCCTGCCAAAGTTAGAGATGCGAATATGTATTATTTTATTGAAGCAAGTATCGCACTTCTTGTTTCATTCGTTATTAATGTATTTGTAGTTTCCGTTTTTGCACACGGTCTCTTCAACAAAACTAATGAAGATGTTGTAAGTTTTCTATTACAATTGTTATTTCGTATTTTTGTATTTGGTTCTCTTTGAAATTCTTAATGTGGAATTTAATCAATGGTTTTATTACTTTATTTTAGCATGACGCTTGTAAAACAAGTGGCATTCCAATAGATGATAATTTATTTCCCGTAAGTAAAATTATAACTACTGCTACTATTTCCTTCTGCCTACTGTTATACACTACTACCTACTACTACCTACTACTATTGATATAAATATTTTTTTAGATACAATAATATGAAATTTTCTTCTTCTTTTTAGAATGACAATAGTACATTTGAAGCAGATTTATACAAGGGTGGTATATTTCTTGGTTGTTCATTTGGTATGGCAGCAATGTATATTTGGGCTGTTGGTATCTTAGCTGCTGGTCAATCTTCCACAATGACTGGAACTTATGCAGGCCAGTTTGCAATGGAAGGTTTCTTAAATTTAAAATGGGCTCGATGGAAGCGAGTACTTTTTACTCGTACAATTGCTATTGTTCCTACATTCTTAGTAGCATTTTATGCAGATATAGAACATATGACTGGTATGAATGATATTTTAAATGCTGTTATGAGTCTGCAGTTACCTTTTGCTACCTTACCAACAATAGCCTTTACTAGTAATCAACGAATAATGGGAGAATTTACAAATGGAATGTATGCTTTTTGTTATTAATTAAATATATAATATTAATATTTATAATATGTACATATATACATTGCATAAGGTTTTCTTTTATTACAGAGGAAATAAAATTGTTGCCACTGCTTTATCTGCAGTAGTGATAATAATAAATATTTATTTTGTAATAAATACTGTAAGTGAACAAGAACTTCATCATTGGGCAATATGGTTTGGTATTGCTGTATTAGCGATTTTATACCTAATATTCTGTATATATTTAATAATTCACATGGCGGTAAACATGGGAGAACAAATCCTCAGTAATTATCAGGTATGTGTATCATTATAACACACATATATAGATATTTTATTATTATTTAAATATTATTTCGTTTTAATATATTTTACATTTTTTAGTTTGTTAGGAAATATATTAATGGGCCCGTTGATAATAACTTCGACCTAAGTAATCCTGTAGTATATGCAAGGTAAGGTATAAAACATTATAATATTTTTAAATGATGCCAATAAAAACAACTTATTTTAATAATTAAGTCACTATTTCATGTATATAATCCAATTGTACATATGCTTTTAAAATTTAATTGTAATTTTTGTGTTTTTTGTATAATACAATGTTATTACATTTGATACATAAAAAAAAAATCAGTGCTTAATTGCATGCAAAAGCTTTTACAGTTAACAGATACTAATATCTTACACTTGAAATTTTCAAGGAAAATGTAAAATATTGAATAATGTAATTGTTAGTATCTAAAAATTTGTTACAATTAATAGAAGAATATTAACTTCTATTTCAATATGCCTTGTAATAAAGTAAATCTAATATCATTCTATAAACTCGTACAAAGGTGAAGGTTATTTTCTACTAATATTTTAAAGAGGAATGAGATTTATATTTTTTATACTCGTAAAAAATATATATGCTTATTTATTTAATACAAAACATACTCTTTATTAATGACGTTAAATGTGTTTTGAAAAGATTGTTTATAAAATTAATATTAATACTAATGTAAATAAATGCTTATTTAATAAGATTGCCTATATGTTTATTAATCCTACTATTATTTAAACCTTTTGCACATTGTTCATTAAAATTGTTTTTAATGTTTATATTATACATACATACTAACATATCATTTATAACATTAATTATTATAGGTTATATTGAAGTAAATTATTTGTAATTGTTGTTAATAAGAAAAATTTTGAAAAATTTTGACATTTTTGTTTTTAATCTCAGTTTCTTCAATACGTCGGAAACATCATTAAGTACCTAATTATACAAGTATAATCAACTGTATGCAATGCAACGATTTTATAATTGACATACGTCTCATATTCATCAAATAGGAATATCATTTCCAAAACTATGCTTTTATTATTGTGATGTCAGCATGACATTGTAAATGGTACGTATATGTAATGAAATTATAATCACAAATCGTTTACATTAAACTATATTTATTGTTTGAAAAGATAAATATCATTGCATAAAAACAATTACATTCATAAACATGTCAGATTTCTTATATATACATATATGAAAGCTTTAATATATATGATGTATTTCTTGTTGTTTTGTCTCTTTGTGTTTTGTTCTTGCCAAAAATGTATGTAAGCAAAGTAATTAACCAAATATTATTTTTATTGCATGCAAATTTTTAACCACCAAAAAGTATGGGTTTGCAACGTTGATTTTATTTTCTATTTACAATAATAAAGGTACGAATAATCTTAAAAAAAACAAATATTTTTCTAATACAGATAAATTATATATTTCACTTTCATAATATTTTATATTTCTTTAATAATAAAAATACTTCATTTTAGGACAAATGCGGCATTCACAATACAAGAAGAATTAGGTGGAAGCTCTACATATCTATCAAAACTTTGATGATTATTAATAATAAATACTATTATATAATAAATTACTTTCAAACTCAAAACCATAATTTCCTTAAATGTTAATATTTTTAATATAATAATTTATTCACTCTTTTTTTTCTTTCTTCTACAGTGCAATATGCATTATACGCTTACAAAATTAAATTAAAAAATTGATATTTCAATTAGATATTTGTATATATTCTCTTGTATAAAATTTCTTTAAAAGACTATTATTTTATTAATGTATTATATATCTATAGATAGTATTGAAAAACAATTTAATTTTTAGATAATACGAAAGAGCAATATATTTAGATTTAATATAATAAATAAATGTAATAAATACTATTTTTTTTCCAATTACTACTGTAGCCAAAAATAAATATTTATATTCAACGAACTATTGTTTTTACACTATACGTTTATTAAAGAGATAAAAAATTATTGTGTATATTTTGTAAATACACACGAGACACTACACAATAATAATAATAAATATTATAATAATTATTATTAATATACTATATGTATATTTAAAAATTTCAATATGGTATAATGCATCAACATCCGAAATAAGATATTTTAATTATATACCCTGAAAATTTTAGTCTTCGTTTATATAATTTCATGTCAAGTACTGATAAAAGTACAATATTTATTAAATATTTTATCAGTAACAAATAAAATTCTGAAAACAGCTTAAGTAACACAGCACCCATTAATATTGTTCTTGATAATATCAACTGGAAGTTAAAAAAAACTTCTGTCATACTCTTCCAATATTTATAACAATACATGAATTATGTACAACCTGCCATTTTCTCTTCAATATTCTTTTTTTTTTGATATATTAATTACATATTTTCTAAATGCAAGAAAAGTAACATAAATGAAAAAAATCTACGTGAAAAAAAGAAGTACCAATTTTTCATTTGATTAGTAATTAAATGCATATAAACTGTAATATATATAATAATTACATGGTCTCTTTAAAAACATGGTAAATTAAGTTGTTACTTTTCTTGTTTACATATGTATGTGTAAAGAGTAAACAATATCTTTGTATGTACACAATCTAAAATATTAAAATTGTTTGATATACAAAGTTTATTACACATATTATTGTGTAATATTCTATATAAGAAATACAAAATTTTTTAGCTTCGTATATACTAAAAGTTGCACGTTAAAAGAAACATTTATCACTTTTGTGATAAAATATTAATAATATGTACCTATGGCAACTTACTTTTACTTTGGTGATATTAAATATTTTTTATCATAATGTATCGCAATCACTTAATTTATTTTTATATAGGATCTGTTGTTAATCTCAGGTAATACTGATTATGAGTACGTTTATAATGCCAATAAACAACTCCAATTACTGATAAAGTTAGGCTAACCAGCATCAATATCGACGATGCCAATATTGCTGAAATGATAAAAACAGATTATAATTTTTTGTGAATTAATTATAAGTACAATATTATTTGTGTATAAAACACATACCGACAACAACCGTTGCATCAATATTATATACACTCTTTTCATGTTTTATTAAACATTCTTTATGCCAGTCTTCTGGTATAACATCTTTAGTTAATTCAATAAATTTATCTAACGGACATAAAGTGTCGCAACCAGAAAAAGTTAATAGATTTGGTTCTTTGGTAGTATTTTTGTATGAAATCTATAAGAAATTAAAAAATTGTAATTATTTATTTATAATATTTAGAACATTAAATATTTAACTATGGTTTCTCTTGCCCCATTAATAAATTATAATATATTTATATAAAATTTATACCGTGACAAAATATTTTTTTTTAGAATTTACTCTCAATTCTATTAATATTGTGGCTGTATACGGAGGACAATGTGGATCAAATAAATTTAAAGTCATTAACATATTTGCTATTGTTTCATCATGAGCACTGTAAACCCAAACTTTTCTATCAGGAATCAAAGCATTCTTAGATTTCTTTTCCATGTGATCTATCATTTCTCCAAGCAATAGACCTATTAACAAAAAAAAAAAGAATAAAATATACAATTGCATTAATTATAAAAACTTATATTTATGTTCAGACTAAAATTAAAAAATGTACTTTACCTGTCTTCAATCTTTGTAATATTTTATTGTACGCATTTATTGTAAAACATTTTTCAGCAAGTGGTTTCAATTTATCTGGGAATACAGTTTTTGTCCATTCAGGTAAAGTTTTATTATACAAATACTGTGATGAGAAAAACTTGTTAATACATGAAAGAATTGAAAAGAACTACATTTGCTAAAAAAAATATTTAAAAAAATATAATTACTTCAATGTATAACGTGTCATATAAATATTCAGCATCTTTTAAAGTATTAATGATTCTTCCTGTTTTCTCTGTCAAATAATCATACAAATATTTATTTTCCTTGTTTATTTTTATGATTTCCGGTGATTGTAATACTTTATCTCTTTCCAATAAATATTTTGGGCAGTATTTTTTTCCAGCTAAAAGGTTATCTTCCAATTCTGGTGTAGTATGTACTGGAATAGGCATCCAACGAATAGTACTCCATATTTGATCTCCTTTAGGTGGATATAAACCAGCTAAATTTGCTTCAGCTGACATTAATGTACGATCTACATCCGTACTTCGGATATAAATGTCACATGGAACATATTTGTTGGTCAGAAGATGAGAATATCTATTTTTTAGCCATTGACCCAAATGTAAATGTTGATTTTTTCCAAGCTATATATATATACAAACATATAAGAAATAGTATAATATTATAATCATATCAAAATAAGGTGACTCATAAATAAGTGTTTTACATGTATAGAATATTTATTATTTATAATAAATAAATTAATTGTTTATTACTTACATTTGTTAGTTGTCCACAAGGTACTGGCCACAATGATTCATTTTGAAATGGATCATTTGGATAAAATTCAATAGGAGTCCGATCACCATGTCTATAAAGCTTTAAAAATTATAATTATATAGGTATTTTATCCAAATTATTCAAATAAATAAATTATAAAGAAAATATATATAAATAATAAGATAAATCTAAAAATAAAAAAAATATGTATATATATTAATTATACACATAAGTTTTTACTTACAACATTTGCGAAAATCACAGTTCCCAAATCAACATTGTTATTAGCAAAACACAATATAGCATGGTTTGTAAACACCATAAGCAATTTAACGAACATGGTATTGCAATTTTAATTTATTTAATATTAAACTACAAGTAATTTAACTTTCAAATTAAATGTACCATCTGTTAACAATTTATAATAATTTGTAAAATATTATGATACTTTCCGAAAAAGTTTCATACTCGACCTTGTGTCAAATACTGTCAGTAAATGGTCAGTGGTCATTGCGATCAAATAACAATCTTAAAGGGTACTATACCCTAATCAGATAAAAACCATATATTATTTAAGAGTATATATATATATTCACTTATCTCTATAGCTACGATATTACGACATCCACAA